>JAJOOO010001062.1:0-83721 GCA_029582685.1 Solanum piurae | reverse complement strand
CTGTTTCATCATAAATTATTGTGTCAATATTATATCATACAAAAGTACAAATAACTTTTATACATATGTTATATCAATATACAAATTTCATACCATTTATATGGTTACAAAATTCATACAAAAGTAAAAATACATATGTTATTTTAAAACAATTTCATATGTTATTACAAAATACAAAAGTAAAAACACATATGTTATATCAGTATACAAATTTCATACAATTCTTATTCACACATTTCTTACCTATTTCATGCCAAAAGTTATCAATTATTCATACCAGGATCATGCCACTAGAATACCAAAATAATTCCAACTTAGAAATATTAATTGTCATTTCTTTAATAAACAGTATACCAAATTCATTATATTATTATTCTCAAAATTCATTACCATATAATGTCAAAAAAAATTTCAATCAAATCGAAAATCGTACCAAAACATTAACGATTGTCATACATGCTTGGTAGTATTAGTATACAAATTCCAAAGAAAAAATTATCTATTTTTTTAACAAAAAATATACCAAAAAAAAATGCGTCAGAGAAATAATGAACAAATTCAATGTTCATACCAAAATATAACATTATACATTTAAAAAAAAAATGCCATAATTCAAATTATTATACACAACAAAAATTCTAAATCAGTATACAAATTTCTTATAATTATTATGCATATTTTTCATACCTATTTCATGCCAAAATTATACCCATTTCATGACATAAGTCGTCACTTTTTCACAGCAGAGTCATGCCACTATAATATCAAAATAATACCACTTTTAACTATTAATTGTAATTTATTAGACAAATAGTATACGAAATTCATTCAAATATAATTCTAAAATCGTACCAACATGGTATAACCAATATACCAAATTCAAATAAATTTTATGTAATTTTTTAACCAGAAACATACAAAATAATGAATGTTCAAATAAAAATCTATACCAATTTCAAACAAATTTTATGTAATTTCATAAGTGAATATTCATACCAAAAACGCCATAATTAAAACTATTATTCACAAACAAAATCTGAATATTTGTTTTTCCAGAATCACTGTTCATAATTTTTTGAATGTTTGGTTTGTATTACAATACAAATAAAAAATCGCAAAGAACACTAACATGAAGGATCCCATCTACCACCATGTTTTATTAATACTAATAAGAAGCCGTCCAGAAAATAAAGATTATTGAATAAAAACGAATATGAATTAGATGAGAGTGACAAGATTTCTGGAAAAAAATTGAAGAGAGAGAAACGTGGAAGAAAATGGATGAAATCAAAATTTTTAATTAATTTTAACAAATTAGAGTGAAATAAGGAAACTAAATATTCTTAATTAGTTTTTTTCAAAATAATTTTTTACAATTATTTAAAAAAAGCTTTTTTTTAAGAAACTGTTACAACCTGAAATTTTTTATTGTTACAACTTGAAAATTTAATTCTACTGCTATAACTTAAAAATATTAGTATAATATATGTCATATATGAAATTTTCACTTTAAAAATTTAGATAAAATATAATTTTACATTAAATAAAAAATTTAAAAATAAAATAAAATTTTGTATTACATAAAGATTATATAGTGATTATTTGCAAAAAAAAGAAGATTTATATTATGCAATAAGAAAATAAGAAATGAAATAGAAATAATAATATAATATTGAGGATAGAGAAAAAAAATTCTTTTTAGAGAGTAAAATAGAGAATTGGGTTGGAGTTAGTTGTCTGAAAAAATAGAAAACTCTATATTTGGAGAGTAAAATAGAGGATGGGGTTGGAGATGCCCTTATGTACCAAATTGTTACGCTGAAAAATAAAAAAAAATAGAAAATCCATTTAAAATTCTATAAATTACGCCTACACGATTCTGTTAGGATCAAAATAAGCAGGTGTCATGCGGAAGCTAGCAAAGCAATCCTCGAAAGACTGCGAGTAAAAAGATAAATGAGAAATATACCAAAAGACACAAAGATTTAACGTGGTTCGGTCAATCGACCTACATCCACAAAGGAGATAAGCAATCTACTATAAATATGAGAATAAAACATATAGAAAAATAACCTCAATCAATTCACTCGGAATACATGGGAGGGTCACACAAGTGATAATGTATCGAGCTTGTGACCCACATATTCTCCCCCTAACCAAAACTCTCAAAACCCTTAAGACTACATTGTGAATGTTGATTAAGTTAGAAAGAACAAGTATTTTTTTTATAGAGTCTTAAACCTTTTCCTACCAGAAAAGGACTAGCCAATCCTAAACCTTTTCCCAAAAGGAAAACCTATTTATGGTAAAAAAACTCATGGCAAATAATATCCAACAAATCTCCCCCTGGTCTGAATTTTTGACAAATTAAATTTGTCCACCTTCTTCACATAATCTTCAACAACCTACGTCTCCTCTTCATAAAAACCTTTGTCTCAACACATAGAACCTTTCTGAAATAATTTCTCCAACAAAATCTTCATTATTGTCAAATAGGTTGCGGCTAGAACTACACCTACCAAGATGAACACTCAAATTTTAACTTGGCTCCATTAATGAACCATTGAACCTAGTTCTGATACCACTTGTTAGGATCGAAATAAGCAGGTATCATGTGGAAGCTAGCAAAGCAATCCTCAAAAAACCACGAATAAGAAGACAAATGAGAAATATACCAAAAGACACAAAGATTTAACGTGGTTCGGTCAATCGACCTACATCCACAAAGGAGATGAGCAATCCACTATAAATATGAGAGTACAAAATATAGAGAGAAATAACCTCAACCAATTCACTCGGAATACATGAGAGGTTCACACAAGTGATAACGTATCAAGCTAGTAACCACATATTCTCCCCCTAACCAAAAATCTCAAAGCCCTAAGACTACATTGTGAACATTGATTAAGTTAGATAGAACAAACCTCTTTATATAGAGTCCTAAACCTTATTCTACCAGAAGAGGACTACCCAATCCTAAACCTTTTCCTAAAAGGAAAACCTATTTATGGTAAGAAACTCAGGGCAAATAATACCCAACAGTTTCTTCCTACTATCAGTTAATCAGACGCAAATCCTAAAAGAACCAACAAATTCAAAAAACAAAAGTAATGGAGTAATTAACTGCCCATAAAATGAAGAGAAAATTGTGGAGTGAAATCAGGAAGTGATAAACTTTGGTTTTTTGAGTTGTGAGTTATGTATCCGGTAGTTTAGATTTAGAATGAATATAAGGGATTTTGAAAATCTTTAGAAATGAGAGGAAATAATGGAAATTTAAAAAACAAAGGTGTGTATATAGGTAATTTTCCCTTTTAAAAAAGGGGAAACAAAATAAATACCCCATAAAAGTAAAATAAATACAAACATATACCCCTTTATATTCATACACACTAAAAATTACACTATAAATCCCTCAACCAATTTCACTTAACTGATACTAAATCAGTATTATATATTGTATTGGTATCATTAAGGCTGATAATATCGCTTAACTGATACTAAATCAGTATCATATACTGTATTGATATCATTAAGGCTGATAATTTCGCTTAATTGATACTAAATTATCAGATAAGCAAAATTATCCACCTTAATGATATCAATACAGTATATGATATTGATTTAGTGTCAATTAGGTAAAAACTATCAGCTTTAATGATACCAATACAATATATGATACTGATTTAGTATCAGTTAAGCAAAAATTACCAGCCTTAGTGATACTAATACAATACATGATAATGATTTAGTATCAGTTAAGCGGAAAATACACTTACCAACAACCTTTGTTCAAGATCATTAGTATGAACACTAGATACTGCATGATGAATGTAATCAGAAGGAGAAAGCCCAATCATGAGAATTAATACAGTCTAAATTTGGACACTCTGCCCTTTGATTTGTCCTCCTACATGTAAATATAATATTCTCCAGTCTATAAATTACCGAGTTTTCCTTTTCGTTGAGTTTTTCAACCTTTTGACTAACTAGTATTAGTCAGTTTTATTTTTCAATGGGGCTGAGAAGGGATATAACTCACCAATTGAAAGATGGTACTTAATTCAGTTAAAAGATGTTTAAGGGGGTATTTAAACACTCGTCTAGTTTAAGTGCTAAAGTAAGTTGTCTTGCCAAGTTCATGGTTTTTTTTATGTGTTTTCTCATTAAATTAAGTTAGGTTAATGCCTTATCATTATAATTCTTCTCATATTAATCAGCTGTATAAATATATTCATATATCTGTTGATGGAGTGTGCACTAGACTCTTTTATTTTAAAAAAATTTCTTACATGACATTTTAAATGGACAAAATATTTCATCTTGATAAAAATTAAATAAATTTTTAGTATTAGTTAAAAATTAAAAATAAAGTATTACTATAAAACAATTTTTTTAAAATTTAGTAAATAAAGTCTTTTCATGGATGGAGGGTGATATACACTACCAGTGCTGCATCAATTGTCTAAAATTGATGCAATATTTCAGACAATATATTGATTTACCTCAATAAAAATGGTTCTTCAGTACGACCCAAGTCCGTACCAATCGTTTTATACACTGTTGGGACTTGGGATCGTACTGAAGAGCCTTTTTTATTGAGGTAACCATTTTTTTTAATATTAAACAAAGTGTTATAACTTTTTTTTTTATGATATTTGTTTTTTGAAATGTATTCAAAATAATCTCATTAAAAAATATACATTTTTTTGAGCTGAGAGTCTATTATAAACATTCTCTATGATCGATATTAATCATGTGTTTTCAATATATTATCTTAGATGTTATTCTAAAGATATTACTTATTGTTAGAATTTTTTTTAGTAGTTTTGTTTAAAGTTCTAAAATATTTATGCTAAAAAGTAGATAATTACTTTTGTTTATTTATATATAGATTTTGTATTTTTTAAACCATATTTAATATAGTCGAAGAGAACATAAAATTATCAAATTCACAATTATTGTATTGTGAGTCCCCAGTATTTAGGACCCTCACACTTGAACTACCCCTTATATTAAGGTTAAGATAATGGATAGTTTCAATAATCAATACTAAATCAGTATATATCATTAAGGTTTCTTGTTCGTCAATGATACTATAAGAGTATATGTATATTTTTGTGATATCATTAATGTAGTTAATCAATGGAGCTACTAAACACACAATTCAATCGACCTTATTTATTACACGTAAACACACATTCAATTTTTATTGTTTCAATCTTAATCACTCAATTCTTAATTATTAAATACTATCTGAATGGTTAATATTTATAATAATATCGTAGTGATATTTATAAACATTCAATTATCTTTCTTATTTTCCATATTTGTTAAATTTTCTACTTGCTTTGCATCTATCCAATAATTATTGCTAATATTAATTTTGTGTTTCTCATTTAAGATTCTTTTAAAAAAAATTCTTAAAGCTTAGAGTCTAGATCCTTTTTTCCCCCAGGGGGTTACAAAAATTAATGGGAAAAAGGAATAAACCAAGTGAATTTGTGACAAAACAAGATAATAGTAGTATCAATGTGTAAATATGTTGTTGTTGCTTTGTCGGATAACACAGTAAAGGTAACAGTGTAACTTATTTGAATTGTCTATGTTTTGATTTATGAAGTACAACTTTAAATTTAGAAAATTATATGGTACTTATGTTTAATCAACTCTAATATAAATATGACAAAATAGAAAATAATAATAATAATTAAAACATAAAAAAGAAAAACTAGAAAGAGCTTAAACCCGACAAGTGCAACATTGGTGAAGGCTTATCTCCGGTATGAGGTGGCGGTGAATTTTGGTGTGATAGTTTCCGATGAATCGAATATTGCTTATGATAGCTCCGGTAAACACTTGTTGGCACCGGCGTTGGAGAAAATTTGTATATGGCATGTGAGATTAGGTGCTTGTAGTAGAACATTAGTTCCTACAGCTTCATCGAACTCGAAAGACCTTCTGTTGCCATTACATCAATTTCTTCCTCACCGTCTTCATCACTGTCACGACCCAACCCACCGGGCCCTACAGACACCTACCCTAACACCTAAGTAGGAGAACCCTCATATCCCAATAATTAAAACATGCGGAAAATTAAATAAAACAGAAATAAATATACTAACAGGATTTTATAAATAAGGACTTTTAACACAATTTCGGTTAAGACTTGTAAAGTAATTAACACCTCTAAAGATCTAGTCTAAATAGGTACAAGAGCTACTAAAAGTGCAACAGGACATAAATTATAAAAGACACAACTCCCACCATGAGGAAGGAAAGGTAGAAGCTGCTGGAGAATTTCTTCGTCTTCATTTAATGAAACATCACCGACCCTGCATCCACACTATGCCAAAAAGGCATAGCAAGAGTAGTATCAGTACAAAACCACACGTACTGGTAAGCATCATCAGTCAACCCGATGCCCACCACATAATATAAGAATTCAACTGCTAAGAATATGTAATAAGCCACTCGCTTCTCCACCTTTACCCTATCTCGAATACCCCGAATTACACCAGAACCTATACTACTAATCTCCGTCTCAGACGACCTACTTACTAGGTTCTTGATCAAAGCCTAACCATTCTAACGCATAACAGAGTCCACCATTACAACTACAAGCATTCTGACTAACCACTCACGACATACCCTTACGTTCTCTTCATATTACCCAACCCTGCCACATGATACATATATCAAGGCTTCTAATTATTAACCACAAACCCCTTTCTCCAAGATGGGATCTATCTAAGTATTTTCGTCACATACACTACCCTTACTTCTCACCCTTGTAACACACGAACAACCTTTCTCTCAAACATTAGCAACTCTTGAACCCATGGCCCTTTCCGATTAATTTAACAACGAGATACATAACGAGTTAAATCAACATAATAGCACAACAAATATAAGTTATCATAATCTTTTAACCTTTCAGAAACAATACCACATCAATTATCTCATCAAGAACAACGTTCAATCTCACAATCCTCAAGATATACAATTATGTTAAGCCATTGGTCCTCTCATGGAGCCCAAATTCAAACTGTTAGCATACCGTAACGTGGTACCCGATCCAACTTTATGCCAGAATATGTAAACCGATCCAATATTTATATCGAAACGTGGCAACCGATCCAAGTTAGTGTGTTGGAACACAACACCCGATCCATTTAACAAGCCACAATCACAAGTATATTCTCATAATCATACAATCAAGTCATGATTCATGGCATTCATCATTCGTCTATCTCATTTACAACTAGTGTGATTAATAATGCAACATTCAGATACATACACGTATCATAATGAAGCAAGCACGAACATACATCGCACAACATAAAATTACAACCATCACAAGGAATTATTCATCAACGTATATCACTTAAGCAATAAATCGACCATACTTAGCCCTACTCCATCATCTAAGGCTTCTTCCTATGATCTAATTATATTTTGTTTGGTGCACGAAGGCCTACGCATAAATTCTACCATTGATTTACAGTATGTTATGCGGTGAGCACAGATTTATAACTACTCAATTAATAAAACCTAGCCTACCTGTTCGCTAAGCAGCTGCACAGAGTGTGGCATTGATTCTTGTTTCCGAATTTCATGATGGTGATCTTGACCGGAAATCCACCATCCATCGACCTCCTTACACTAGAAATCTCCTTCTCCTTCCTTCCCATGCTTAGAGTAGCTTTTTGGGGTTTCTAGGATGGTTTACGTCTAAATTAGGTATTTTAGGAAGAAGGAGAAAATATGATTTCACATTATTTATATTTTGTCTCGCCTATCCCGCTTTGGCGCTAGCGTACTCCGTCGTGGCGCCGCCATGGCGGGACAGTGACCCAGAAATTTCATGGTTTTTTTTTATTTTCCTAAATAACGATGGTTGGGGTCGTTACAATAGACACCAATTTACCCCTCGTTCGTCCCCGAACGATTAGTGCATGGATCATTACACGCCCTATCTCGGGTTACTTCTAACTAAAGAATTAGTCTATTATGGAAACCACGACGGATGGTGACTCCTCCAAATCGAAACACAACAATGCTATACTCAATGGGGTCAGTAAGGAATTTTAAGGCAACATCCGAAGAAACGAACGCGGCCTTTCTACGCAACTTGACCCCTCCAGGGAGGCAACCCTTCCGCTGAGGTGGAGCTGCTGTGGCGAGGGATCTCCCGCTGAAGCGGGAGATCGGGAAATAGTACATAGAGGGGGGAATTTAATTTCCCCCCATTATTCCAAACTCTCTCCCAAAATTCCCAAAAACCCTCTCAATCTCTTCGCTCTAAACGTCTTGTTTTTTACACTCTTTACTTCCATAACCACTTAACTACGATTGTATGACACTAATTGATTGATTAGGAATGCGTTAGGGTAGTTATTTAAAAATTTGAATATAGGTTGCTTGATTTGCTAGAAAAAACGTAGCATGGATCCTCCCCTTACGTCCCCAACGTCTCCACAACATCCTGGGCGTAAGGATTTCCTAAAAGTACGGTCGAATCGGTACCAAAATAGGTGAGGGAATTTGAAAAGTCTATTGGTGTAAAACTCAGACTTGGGCACTATTTAGGGGTTCATTCATTAATATAATTGCATAATTAGGTTCTAGGGTAGTTAATATACTCTGATCTGCTGAAATTCTTTTGAAAATGGGGATTTTAGGACAAAGAGGCGCCATGATCGCGCCTAGTGTTCATCCCCGATGAAGGCCGTTGTGGCAACCTTCATCCCGCTGTGGTGGCCTCCATCTTCCCGCTCTAGCGGGATTTTGGCCGCTGTGGTGGGATAAGCCAGACCAGTGGCCTGCATTCCTTTAGGATAGGAAAATTTCTCCCTTCTTATTTTAATCAGATATTGCCTAATCCCTTGGGGTTCTAACGTGCTTCTTAACTTTTTACAGGCTCTTTAAATGGCAGGTCCAAATGAGGAAAACCTTCATTTCGTCTGATTCCCCGATGCTGCTTGTCGGGAGAGGTACCACGACTTCCGGAACACTAAATTCTGATGCGAGCGGGGTTTCCACTTATTGAATTTAGAGGAGAAGGTGCATGCCTTTCATGCTTGGATTATGGAGCTTGACTGGGCCCTACTAACAGAGGCTCCCCCGCTGCTCGCTCTACCTGGGTGAAGGAGTTTTACGATGTCCTGCCTACTGTTCGATGGGATGACCCTCACCTTTCATACATATTCGGGGAATGGACATCCCCCTGAACGCCACTGCTATCAATAAGGTGCTAGATTTACCTGAGGTCTCGAATGCGGAGTGCGAGGCCAAGCTGAGAGAGATTGACTTGGGCTAATTGATAGATACTTTGATCAAGCCTGCGCGTCGAGATCAGGTCTACTGGGCTACTGCAGAGGCCATCACTAGCGTGAACTGGTCACTAGATGCTAAGAGGTGGCTACACTTGGTTACGGTTCGAGTCGTTACAATCACACGTAAATCTTCTTTTACTTTTTTGTTTTTTTCAGCATATAGATAATCCTGTACTGTTTTTTTTAACTGAAGGACCCATTTGGTCAGATTTATTAAAAAAGAATAGAATTACAAATGTGTGTTGGGTTAGCCCAAAATGCTCAACCCATTAACTCAATCAACTAAGCTAACTGGACAAAATTAATTATTCCCTCTGTCCCTAATTACTTGTCCACTTTTGAATTGGCACACCTATTAAGAAAACAATAATTGACATAGTGAGTTTACCATTTTACCCATATTAATTATGAAGTGGATGAATTAAAAATTTAAGATTTTCAAGAAGTTCTATATTTTCAAAGTAATTAATTGAGGGTATAATAGGTAATTTTTTTTGTCATTCCTTGATTTGTCAAAATGGACAAGTAATTAGGGACAACTAAAAGAGAAAATGTGGACAAGTAACTAGGGATAGAGGGAGTAATTTAAACCCCCAATATCTAGGGATAAAATTTATAATTCTCACCAAATTTAGAGTTATTTTTAATACTTCTCTTTTTGAGTCCTAACTTATGATTCTAAAAGCAGCATTCTACCCATTGGCCCATACGTGGTTATTCAATGGACATCTAAATTAATCAACTCTAACATAAAAAATACAAAAATAGAAAACTAAATAAATCAAAACATAGAAAAGAAAAACTAGAAAGAGCTTAAACCCTGCAACAATGGTGAAGGCTTTTCTCCGGTATGAGCCGACGGTGAATTTTGGTATGATAGTTTTCGGTGAATCGAATATTACTTATGATAGCTCCAGTAAACACGTGTTGGCACCGGCTTGGAGAAAATCTGTATATGACATGTAATACAAGGTGTTTGTAGTAGAACATTAGTTCCTACACCTTCATCGAACTCGGAAGTCCCTTCTCTTCCCGTTACATCAATTGGTTCCTCATCTTATTCATCAATCTTGCCGTTATATTAAACAGAATGATATAACTTTTTTTTATGAACTTTATATTTTTTGAAATGTAATCAAAATAATCTCATTAAAATAATATACCATTTTTTGAGCTGAGAGTCTAGTATAAACATTCTCTCTATGATCGATATTAATCATGTGTTTTCAATATATTATCTTAGATGTTATTGTAAAAATATTACTTATTGTTAGAAAGATTTTGAGTAATTTAGTTTAAAGTTCTAAAATATTTATGCTAAAAGGTAGATAATTATTTTCGTTTAATTATCTATAGATTTTGTATTTTTCTCAACCATATTTAATATAGTCGAAGAGAACATAAAATTATCAAATTAACAATTATTGTATTGTGAGGCCCTAGTATTTAGGACCCTCACACTTGAACTACCCCTTATATTAAGGTTAAGATAATGGATAGTTTCAATAATCAATACTAAATCAGTATATATCATTAAGGTTTCTTGTTCGTCAATGATACTATAAGAGTATATGTATATTTTTGTGATATCATTAATGTAGTTAATCAATGGAGCTACTAAAATTCAATCGATCTTATTTATTACACGTAAATACACAATTCAATTTTTATTGTTTAAATTTGTCATTAATTTATTTTTTGGTGTTTCAATCTTAATCACTCAATTCTTAATTATTAAATACTATCTAAATGGTTAATATTTATAATAATATCTTAATGATATTTATAAACACTCAATTATCTTTCTTATTTTCCATATTTTTTAAATTTTCTACTTGCTTTGTATCTATCTAATAGTTATTGCTAATATTAATTTTGTATTTCTCATTTAAGATTCTTTTTAAAAAAAATTCTTAATGCTTGGAGTCTTTTTTTATTGTGAAAAAGACGACAAGACAGTTGTCAGAAAAAATGTCACCTCTGATGTGGTAGGTGCACGTCTTTTTGAGAGAAGTAAACTCTCAGCCAATGGGTGGTCTCAAGACATTTGTGTTCATTCAATATAATCTCTTAACACAAAACACATACTAAGATTTGGAAAACAAAATTCTTAAGCTTACAAAGAGAAGGCCATCTTCAAGGAAGAACACTGCTCATATCAACAAGGGACCTGATGGAGTGCTAATGAGTATTTGTTTTATGTTGAGCTTTGTGTCTTATGTGTTTACATTGCAAATCTACTCCTAAGTTATAAAGGATAGTAGATCATTTTATTGTTTGAGTCGTATTAACTAGAATTAGTTAGTCGAATCATCTAAGTTTTGGTCAAGCCTTTTTACGTCATTATTTTGATATTCTCTTGGGTAGAATTGTCTAGGAGTGTCAACTAGAGTTAGTTAATGTGTGGTGCAGCAGAGTTGCTGCTCGTTTATGCTCTTGTCTTGGAGATCGGAGTTGGTGGCTAGAGTTAGCCTTGTGGGGTTCTTAAAGTATAGATCAACTAGACGTAGTTGGTTTAGTGGGCAATAGGATTATTGCTTAGGCTCGTTTAAGTAATAGGAGTATTACTTAGTGTGAGATTAGGGTACACTTTTACCTGCAGTATATATATGCAACATCTACAGTATATATATGCAACTCGTACCTGCAATCTCTTCATTGTATCCGACAAACCTCTTTTTAAGAAATATATTCATACTACCTTCAGATTCCTCCGAATAGTATAGAAAAAACTGATGGACTGCTGTAACACAGAGCAACTCTTGATTTGCAGGAAAAATCAAAGCAGAAATAAAGCCCCTCTTTGAATCTTCATTGTCAGAACTTATGGTGATATCAGAGGTTTTCTGCTCAAAGAGGCACAATGCCCTGTTACACAAGCATATCGAGTGATTTAGTAAGCCACCACATTTAAGGAGGATTGAAGCAAAAAAAAAATTGAACAGAGAATGCTTGAGAAGTTTTGAGTTTCTCGTCACACTATGATACATATTGCCAACTATTTTGACTACGTTGAACATTCGATCAACTTAAGAACACTAAAGTGATTCTCAAGTACCTATCAGAACTCCATATCCGCACTAATCCACGCTGACCAACATTGATGAAATTGATTGATGGCACATCACTTCTCTTCTTTGTCTGTGGATGTTTTGATGAAGCTAGACATGCAGCAAAAGGAGACTTTGAACCAATTATACACACGATTTCATCTTTCAATCCATCATTCTCTTATCTCTCAAACCCTAGGGTAAAACCCTAAGGAAAAATTAAAGTAGAAGACTCCATTCAAGATTCTTTTAATCTTTTCAAGATTCTTTCAATCTTTTTTCAAGATTCTTTCAATCTTTTTCAAGAATCTTCTTCAATGTAAGTCCTTCTTTCCAACTCAAATTCTTTCATACAATTATGAATCACTAATGAAAATCGTAATTCTTGGTCATAGAGATTTCAAGAAACTAATTCAAGAATCTCAACAAAGGTTTTCTTGATTGTTTACCTTCAAGCAAGGGTTTCAAGACTTCTAATCAAGATTCTTTTTCAAGATTCTTCTAGATTTTTCAAGAACCTTGTTCTTCCAGGTATGTAAGGCTATCATAGTGTTGGACTAGTTCGTCCTCATGCCTATATCTACTTTCAGATTAGTAAAAGAGTAATCCAAGATTCTTTTCCTAGATTTGAGTATTCTTGAGATAAGTTGATTTTGAGTTCTAGAGTTCATGTTTCATTTAAAAATTCTATTCCTTATTATTGAGTTTCTGAGATCCTAGAGTTGATTTTTTCATGTGTATATTTCAGCATGAAACACATTTTGAATTAAAAATTTTGAAAAGTTTTTTTTAAAGCCAACACTTGAGCTCTTAAACAGAGTTATGTGGAAGTAAGTATGAGAATGAGAAGAGTCATATACATGAGTCCATATTGTTATGTCGACCCTTGAGTCAAGTCGTTCATGCCCATAAATTGAGGAGTAGTATCTTCAAGTTCTAAGTTCTTGAGTATTGAGTTCTTAACTCTTCTGAGAATATATTTCTAATTGTGAGACTACTACATGTAAACCATGAAGGTCCTTGAGTTGAGTTGTTCATGCCCATAATTATGCATGAACCTTATGAGTCGAGCAGTCTCGAGATGAGTAGTATCATTAAATCCTTGAGTTCAGGAGTTGTCGATTTCTGAGTATTGAGTTCTATATTTATGGTTATTGAAAACCTTGAATTAAGTCGTTCACGTCCATAATTCAGCATGAACCCTATTTTGAGAAGTCTTTTACAATCACTTTAAACTTGTTTGAAGACTTGAGCACTTTAGTTTGAGAAAGAGTAGAGTTGAGTTCATTTTTTCAAAATTAATATATGGGAACTAAGTATTCACAAGAGTAAATGTTTTTACATTTAAGCAGAGAGAAAACACCGATTTCTAAAAGAGTTTCATGAGAAGTTTTTAGTACAGTCTCTTTTAAGAGAAAACCTTTTGAGTAATTAGCTCAAACCACAGAAAGAGTTATGTTTTTAAAACATATGAGCTAGTTATATTTTGGGAGTAGTATTGAGCACCGATATGGGGGAGAGTTTAGATAATTCACAGCCCCCATAAACTATGTAGTCAACGTGGGTAGAAAGGGGGGTCATACTTTTTAGATGATTAATGCTTTTTATCATAGACTACTTGATCCACTTAGTAGTAGGTTCTATACCCCGGCAAAGTATAGGACAATTATGGCAGCGTGGGGTAGACATTGTATCATCACATGGCTCATAGTGATGGTTGTTGGTTAGAGAATCTCCCACATAGTTATATTATATTTTTATATACAAACTATGTTATTATTGTATTCTTCAATACATTGAGTTGCTATCTATTATTTTAAAAGCTTTCCATATATTGTATCTTTTATTGTTGCTTTATCTTGAGTTGAGTATCCAGAGTTGAGTATCTTATTGCTGAGTTGAGCCGTATTTCTCTGAGTTGAGGTGAACTATGTTTCACAAAGTTGAGTCTCTTATTATTGAGTTGAACTATGTTTCTTTAAGTTGAGTTGAGTGAGTTGAGAAGAGGTAAGTATGTTTCTTTTCCATCAGTTCAAGCTTATATTTATGGTTTAGAATTTCCTTTACATGCTCGTACATTCCATGTACTGAGTCATTTGGCCTGCATCATTTCATGATGCAAATACAGGTATTTAGGATCATCAACAGGCGGTTCGTTGAGGTCGTGCGATATTCCAACCAACTTTGGTGAGCCTTCTTATATTTTGGAGGACTTCACCTTTACCTTATAGTTAGTAGTTTTGGAGATGTCGTGGGTCTTGTACCGATATCCTTCTGTAATAGTAGAGGCTTCATAGATAGACAAGGTTGAGTAGTTTTCGGTATGTATCTTCTCTGAGTTGTTTTTATGAACTCTGAGTTTATCTATTGAGTATTTTTCAGATCATTGCAAAGATTCAGTATTTGAGTTATTGAATTTAATTCTCGAGTCCCGACTACGTCCAGGATGTAGACTCAGATCGTGACAACTTTTAACAGAAACATTCAATTATTTACCTGTCAACAAGATATTCTTTAATATTTATAACCTAAATATCAATTATTTCCTCAAACCTACCCCCAAGAGTCAAATCCACCTGATGCATCACAAGCCATCCCCATCACAGGTCTTTCATTCCCCTGTAAAAGCCGCTTGTCAGCAATTCGAGGTTTTCATTGTTCTTTTCCTTTTTCAAGTCTGCCTGAGAAGTTTATGTCTAACTTTTTCACTCAAAACTACAACTTAGCTAGTCTTGAACAATTTTAGATTTCAAATAAAAATATTTCAGCTTGAACTTCAAACAGGATCTTCTATAGTTCCTTCGGGTCAAGATTCGACCTTAAGCATTTAGAATCAGTTGCCAGCCAGCCACCCATTCTTCTGCTAGCTATCACACCTGCAAATGCAACAACAAAAAATACTCCTGATTCCTATATACCAATTAGGTCATAATGTCACACATTCATTTTTCTTCGCTTATTATCTAATAATATTATTTTATCCTTTACCCTACCTTTTCTTATAGGTTTCTCTTGATTTGTGGCATTATGTAACGATGGAATTGAACTTATCTAAAAAGCCCTCAATGAGGCTAGATGAGGATTCACCCGAAACAACGACATGGTCTTATCTACGTTGACGACGCAAGTTATGGAGTTTGAGTTATCAAAACTCGTAGTGTAACGACCCAGGGGTACCCCTTATACCATGATGTACTTAACCCCGAAGGGGCCTCATACAAGCCCTTAGCATAATCATAACATAAGATAATAAAATATCACGGGAAATATAAAACTTCTTTTATCCATACAATCGAAAACATTTCCATAAGCAAGCGAAAGTCTTTACTACACTTTTGTCTCAAACCATCTATTAAACTCTTGAATAAAAGTCTTGGGACACAGCCCATATAAAAGTCTAAAACATAAAGAAATGACATAAAGGGGGAGAATGGGTTTCTCCTCGAAGCTATGAGGACTCACCAAATCTTCAACTCTTCTTGCACCTTAGCAACCTAGCCTCCAAAGGAACTCAATCTCTGAAACCCTACAATGTAGGCAAAGTATGTGTTAGTACAAAATGTACCAAGTATGAAAGCTAGCATAACAACATAAGAACATCTCAAAATGGTTAGTCAACATAAGACATAAACATAAGAGATAATAACATAGTCATAGCATGATCTCCAACATAAGCATCATTTAATCATAAGTCAACATAAGACATAGTTAATGAGCATACGAGACAAGTCATAATCATATACGAATAATTGAATCTTAGTTATCTATACCATATTAGCACCATTCTTAAGTAACCTCAAAAGCATACATGTGCAAAGCATGAATAACATCCTATAATACCACCCAAGCCAAGTATCCCTTTTTGTTCATCTTAATTAGGATCTATGTACATGGTCAAGTTTCTAAGATTTTCTATCATGAGGATACCATACTCCTAAGTAACATCAAGGCACACTTGTGCAATGCATGAAAGGCATCCCATACTACCCTTCACACTAAGCATAACCTTGAAGTCATCCTAGTCACATTCACCCTACTTTGGTCTCACTATTGGCTTACATTATGTAGACAAGGGAACTTATCCCCATAGTCAATCATATCTTAGAAGGGCAACTGTAGCACAATCCTATCTCAAATCCGTTCTTTAATAACCCTAAGTCACAGTTGTGCAATGCATGAATAGCACCCCCATAATATTATTCAAGCTAAGTACTACTTTTAGGTCCTCATACTAATACTTCTTGATTTGGAACCAACTTCATTTCTTTGACTTTAGAACACTATGAGGCACTCTCTTAAGCACATCTTAGTTCATTATTAGGTTGAACCCTATGAGATACTTCTTTTAGTATGTCTAAGTTCCTTACTCATCTGGGCCCTATGAGATACTACCTTAAGCATGTCTAAGTTCATTTATACTCTTGAACACTATGAGTTACTTCATAAGTAGGTCTTAGTTCACTTATGCTTTTGAACACTATGAGATGCTTCTCAACCATGTCTTAGTTCATTGGATATGGAGATTGCTACTAGAAACCTTAACTCAACTATGTGAAGGCTCCAATCTCATGAGACCTAACTTTGGGAAAACCCACACTCTACTACGTAAGAGCCCCCCCCCCCCCCTCTTTAACTTGGATAGTCCTCACATCAACTAGGTGTGGTTCTCCTTTCACTTGGAGCCCGAACCCTATCTTGTGTGACAATCCATTTCATTGTCAATATCCACTAGGACCCAAGCTTACACCCCAAGGTTTTACTTTCTAAGCCTTGCTTAAAACTCATTCCTCATGGAAGAATGTACTTCACAATCAATCCACATTCAATTGATTTTATCAATTTATACTTTCAAGCATTCATAAGGTAGGTTAGGTGAGTATAGGCCTTTCACCATAATTCTACCTATTAGACTCTATTCTCACTTAGACTTTACTCTCAAAGCCTTAACATCCATAGTTAATCATATTAGCTTTCAACATTCATAACTATGAGTTTTCACCCTTAGCAACTCTACAACATAAAAACATCTTATGAACCTAGATTGCAAGGTATTCAATCACATTCTTCATTACTAGGTGATTCTAGCCACAATTCATCATAAAGGTTCAAATTCAACTTTACATGTCAAGATTCATCATATACAATAGAGTCTAGTTCAATTCATGATTATATGATCCTAACTTTGATCAATTACTAGACATGACATTGGTTTAGGAAGATCACGTATGAACCTTCAATTTCACCTTCCATGGCAATAACCCACTTAATTCAACCTCATCAATTAGACTAGGGAAATCATGGAAAGCACATGAATTCATCATAAAATCACAATTAAATGCTAAATCAAACATAATTAGGTATTATCCACTAGATTGGAATCATACCCATCACTACCCACAACATAGGAAGAAATCCTAGCTTAGATTGGATTTTACCTTCACAATTGGGGGAAAACTAAGGGGATTTATGGGTGGAAGAACGCATAGATGAATAAGCTAACATAACTTTAATCAAAGCCCTAATAAAATATTTCAACAATGGAGGTTTTTTTTGGTTCAAGCTTTAAGCTCTATCTTCTTCTTCTTCTTCAAGTCTTTGGTTTTCTAGAGAGAGAAATACTCTTTAGAGGGGATGAAATTGGGTTTTCTTTGGATTCTAGGGAGAATGACTTAAATTGAGGGAAACTTGAGTCTAAGAAGTTTATATACTTACTAGGAAAATAATAAAATCATGTAGGTTCAATTTTGGAAGAAAAATAAAGACCCTTAAAGTTTCAACTTAAAATTTGCTATTCCTCACGACTTGGCTTGCCTAATGAACCTCTTGGCTCGCCAAAGGCACTAGGCGACACGCCTAGTGGACCCTTGGCTCGCCTAATTGTCCAGTATGCTTCCTAAAATAGCAGCTCACTTAGGTGATGGAAGGGTCCCTTGGGCGTTTCGCCAATCTAACCGGCGAGCCCCAACTTGGCTCGCACAAACTTCCAGTACCTTGGCCAAGGGGACAGCCCATTAGGCGACCCCAAGTGCACTTTGGTGCCTCACCAAGTCCCTGGGCGATCATGCTTCCCCTCACCAAGCTGGCTTGGGGGGAAAAGGTTTTTCCTTGGTGATACCTAGGTCCTTTAGGTCCTTGCCCCCAACCAAGGCTTGACAACCCCACATACTAAAACCTAGGTTAGTCTATAAGATTACGGGGTGTAAGACGTGCCTTGACGTTCAACCCCTATACCCCTCATACTAAGTACGATAATTCTTATCTACGACTCTAACCTCATACCAAACTTTAGAACCCTAGCTTAAGGCCCTATTTTAGTCTACTAGTTTTCGGGTTATTACACGTAATGCTCAATACTACTCCCAAAACATGTAATAATGCTCATATGATATCTTTGTTCAGTTAATACTCAAATCCTTCTTTTAAATTATATTAAACTTTCTCTTTAACTGACTGAAACTCTTTTCTAAAACTATTTATGCTTTCTTTAAAACTATTCATGTTTTCTCTAAGAAATTGTCTATACTTTATTTTTGAAATTATGCATCTTGATGAAGAAATATTTACTCAAGTCATCAGAACTAGGGGCAAACTCGATTCATCACTAAATCTTCATTTGTGGTACATAAACAAATATCGAGTAAGAAGAAGCATCACAATGGCATAACTAGAGTAAAGAAAATACGAGCACATGTATACATGCATATGCAGAGTTCAGGGATGTGATCACTACAAAGTTCAACGATAATCACTTAACTACTTCCACTATCCAAGAGTTCCATTCTTTCTTTGAAAAAGCAACAACACCAACAACTCCCGTGTGACCTTATGCCTACGCCAACACAAGCTTTGTTCTTGCAATCCCATAACCTAATCTATGGAAACACCAGAATTAAGAATAGCATAAATAGTGAAGTAATAGGTAAACCAGCAAATAAGAGAAATATATTAGGCATTCATCAAATGTTGCATATTTTTCAAAAGAGCAGAAAGAAATATCACAGACTTGCATTGTTTCCTTGCTTCCCGTTACTATAAGTGTTCCTCCATAATTTGATACACATATATCAAGACACAAAATAGTATTAGTATCCCCAGACAATACATTAGAGCATGACTTTGATTCAAGATCGTACACTCGTACCTACAGTATATATACGTAATATCTTAGAACATCAGAAAAAAGTGTTATGACATGAATGATTTATTGAAACTAAATTTCAACTATTACTTAGATACGTGCACCAGTATTACACCAAAGAAGACAATTTCTAAATCTATGTCAATAAATGAAATCGGAAAGAGTACTAAGATCATATATGATCTACATTTGTCTAAATTCACAAAACATCAAGGAAAATACTTCTCTTTTTGAGTCCCAACCTGGATATGATTCGTAAAGGCATTACATGCACCAATAGTATTACACCAAAAAAGGCAATTTCCAAAACTATGTAAATAAATGCAGGTGGAGCTTGTTTGTCGTGTATCAACATTAAACCCTTAGTAATCCATTTAGAAGATATTCTTCCTTCAACATTTAGTAAGGTAAGTTTTGGTGAGTACATTTGCTACGACTTCTTTGAGAGATTTTAATAAAGTTTAAACTATTCAACCATGTCCATGGGTTTCATTCTAATATCGTTTTATAAACTAAGATTGGAGAACAAATAGGGGATTCTATTTTTTGACATGAATTCATGTTTGACTACCACAGGAACTCAAAGATATCGCTAGTGTCAACCTTGCTAAATTGCATCATATCAAGGTAGCTCGTCTTTTGTGATTTTGATATTTGTCAACGTCTTCTCCATGTTCATAAGTATGTGTGATTAGACTATTTCTGTTTTCCTCAGCAACTAAATCTTCAAAATCGGATGTTGTATTTCAAGATGAAACGACAAATTTATTTTGTCAACATCTTCTCCATTGCTTCAATACATTTAGCGTATCTCTAATAATTTAGTGTTTCTATCTCGAAATACACATCCGACTTAGAAGACATCAAATGTTGTCAAAAACAAAGATAGTCTAATCACATACTCATGAACTTGGAAAAGCGGTTAACAAAACCAAAATCACAAAAGACCTACAAAGAAATGATTCATTGTAGCAAGGTTGGCACCGATGATATCTTTGACTTCTTGTGCAAGTCAGACGGGAATTCATGTCAAAAATAGAATCCCCTATTGAGGAAAGTTGTTCTCCATTTACAAGCTTAGTTTCTAAAAATGATGGTAGAATGCGGTGATATGGACATGGTTGAATGGTTTAAACTTTGATAAAATCTCTCAAAAATGTCCTAGCAAATGTACTTATCAAACTTACCTTAGCTTTTGGCGGAACAATATCTCCTAGATGGTTGACTAGGGGTTTGGCAGAGACAAGTGAAATCAGCTGGTGATGATGAAGTCATAGTATTATTGTTGCTATATTACCAACAAGCTCCACTTGCCAGAACAACGATTACTATGATAAATAAAGATTGGACATAGCTCGTAAACAACATAAGATAGAAACTTCATTCAATCAAAGCATACAAGGTACAATTACAAGTCCGAAGACATAAATATTCAAGCACAACATTTTCTTTATAACATAAATGCAACAAAATTTGACAGTCCTGAAAGAAAATATTAACCTTATCTGGTATGAACACCCGATTCTCCAGGTACGAAAAGAACTCCAAATTATCAGAAAAGGGTAAAGCCTGCAAGGATTATTTATATATATATAAACAAAATCAAAATTGACAATTCAAAGAGATACCAAATGTTAATATCTGTAAAGTTTGGAAAGTTGAAGTATGGACTCTTGTGGGATTGAGTAGGAATATAACCTCATGTTCAACAATTCCCTTAAGTTCTGCATCTGCCATGTCCAGTGCTTCAATGATAGAATCCGTAATACCACAGCTCCCTCCTCTGGAATTTCTTCCTTTCTTCCATACGTATTCTCAAATACATTGTTGATATGTGATTCAAACAACTCTCCCAATCTCATTCTCTTCCTGCAATTCCAAGTAGGCAACTTACAATTATTCTCTTTAATTGTCTAAAACTGATGCAGTATTTTAGACATTATATTGATTTACCCCAATAAAAAGGGTTCTTCGTTACGACCCAGGTCCGTACCAATTGTTTTATACGCGGTTGGGACTTGGGATAGTACTGAAGAGGCCTTTTTATTGAGGTAACCATTTTTTTTATATTAAACAGAATGTTATAACTTTCTTTTATGAATTTTCTTTTTTTGAAATGTATTCAAAATAATCTCATTAAAAAAATATACAGTTTTTTGAGTTGAGAGTCTATTATAAACATTTTCTCTATGATCGTTATTAATCATGTGTTTTCAACATATTAGCTTAGATGTTATTGTAAAAATATTACTTATTGTTAGAAAGATTTTGAGTAGTTTAGTTTAAAGTTCTAAAATATTTATGCTAAAAAGTAGATAATTTTTTTTGTTTATTTATATATAGATTTTGTATTTTTTTAAACCATATTTAATATAGTCGAAGAGAACATAAAATATCAAATTCACAATTATTTTATTGTGAGGCCCAAGAATTTAGGACCCTCACACTTGAACTACCCTTTATATTAGGTGAAGATAATCGATAGTTTCAATACTTAATACTAAATCAGTATATATAATACTGTATTGGTATCATTAAGGTTTCTTGTTTGTCAATGACACTATAAGAGTATATGTATATTGTTGTGCTATCATTAATGTAGTCAATCAATGGAGCTACTAAAATTCAATCAACCTTATTTATTACACTTAAATACACAATTCAATTTTTAAGTGCAGAATTTGAGTTTAGATCTATGGCTAAGGGAGTTTGTGAGTTGTTATGGTTAAAGATAATCCTTGATGATTTGAAGATAATTGGGAAGGACTTGTGAGACTATCTTGTCAAACAATTAATCAACAATAACTATATCTCATAATCCTGTACAACATGATCACACTAAGCATATTGAGGTAGATAGACATTTCGTTAAGGAGAAATTAGATAACAGACTCATTTGTATGCCATTTGTATCTACAAAAGATTAGGTGACCGATGTTTTAACAAAACGATTGCCAAATAATGTGTTTCAAGATCTAATAAGCAAGCTAGGAATGGAAGATATCAATTCACCCGCTTGAGGGGGGAGTGTTGGCTAATAGACGATATTCTCCATATCAAGAGTTGATCCTCTAAGATCTTAGCTAACCAACTTCTAGGAGAGACATAATTGACTGCATTGAACTCGATAGCTACACCACCCATGAAATTTAAAGAACCTAAAGGGACCTGGTTCACACAGTCAAGCAGCAAATACCTCTTTCTCTTCGGGAGCTTTCGTAACGACTATAAAGAATGCTACACACCTCGTTGACTTCGTGAAACCTTAGTAGGATGGTTCATTGGAGATGCGGTGTGCTCGGCTTTTCCATTTTTTCTTTGTCTTTACCTCCAACAGTTGACTGGGCTATAGCTAAACCTGCCCTTTGTTTAAAGATGTGGTGCCACGAGATATTCGTCTATTCCCTTCCATTAACTATTGAGATATATCACAATTTTCATTACCCTCCTAGAAAGCATTCCTTGTTCTGACCGCAACACCATATCTTGACCCTTTTCTCGAATTGGTCCATTTTGAGTTGGCCCAACTAGAATATCATATCTATGATTCTTTCTCCTTTTGTAAAATATATGATTTTATAGAATCCCGAATTTCATGGGATCTAGGTGATTATGTTCCACAATCTCTCATGTATATAAACACATGTATGACATAGAAAGATAGGAATAAAATTATTCAACTATCAATTCCACACCAACAAATTTGTAACAATCTAATAACAAATATTTCCCGATTTGCCAACGTTTGAGGGTTTTGTTCTGTAATTGTCGTTTCTCTTTGATTCTGATGCCTTTTTATTGATCTATTCCTTGCATCTACGAATTTTGTGTTGGTATCATTGTGTAATCCTTTTGTGTACCTAACCGAAATATGTAAGAATCGACTCAAAATAACGCCTAATTTCATTAATCAACTTAAGGAACTAGTCAACAACTCCAACAACAAGAAACTTAAACAATTTCATCAAGAATTCAATTTATAAACCTTCAAGAATCTAAATTCACTGAAATAAATCATGATTGGCGCGTGGGTGAACTAACCCAATGATATGTGATCTCACATACCTCGTAGGGATCCCCCTTAACGAAATCCACAAGCAAATCCTCAAGAACGTTGAACTTTGGCTCTTTCTCCTCTTTTCTCCTCTTGCGTTCTCTCTCTAAAAACCCTAGGTGAATTCTTACCCTTTCAAAATCCGGTTTTGACTTTCCCTATCTAGACAACCTAACTTCAAATGGACATATCTCACTCATACAAACTCGAAATCGCACAAACTCAGTGGTATTGGAAAGATAATTCAAAGATCTTTCCTACGGTATCTTGTAGCACACCTAACTCATTCTGAAGTAGGAGTGATGGTCATTTGAAGTTGACCAAAAACTCATACTTAACCAATTTTCTAGTTTTTTTCATTCTTTCCAAAATTGACTCTTTCTAATTCTGTATCTTTCTAGTTCTTTTAATTAGCGAGATGTTATAGAAAGACTCTCTCACTTTGAGAGGCATTCAACAGAAAATTGACACAATACAGGATCTTCTATAGTTCCTTCGAGTCAAGATTCGACCTTAAGCATTTAGAATCAGTTGCCAGCTAGCCATCCATTCCTATGCTAGCTATCATGATGAGTTGACAATTTGGACTCATTTTGGGCTATATTTTAATCGAATTAGTATCCTCAAATGCATATTTTGTCTCAATAACTGATGTAAACCCTTAAGTTTCAAGTATTTGGATTAAGAGACAAAGTTTGGACGCTATCAAGTAAAAAGGAACAAAGCGGCTGAAAGAACGGAGAAAATACTTCCTGAGGATCGCCTAATCCATTAGGCGAGTTACCGAAAGGTCCTAAATCCCGCCGAATGTTCGAGTATGCTGAGCCCTGAAGGAAAAGATCAAGTCTGTGATGAAAAGGAGCAGTCGGCGCGTCGCCGAGCAATTTCGTGAAGCAGTCCCAGATCACCCAACCACTCAAAATATGAAGAGGCTGAAGGCTAAAGAAGGAAGGCTATGAAATCGAACAAAAGGCGGATCACCGAGCATATCGGCGATCCCAACTAACTACGCCGAATGGTCCTCCACAACACAAATTTTCAAACACTATAAATACTTGTTTAAATTTCTAGCTTAGTATCACTTCTATTATTCTAACTTTTCTTTTTACAGTTTTTGAGAGAGTTTAAGTTTTAGAGGGTTTTGGAGACTTTGTTCTAAGACCTTGAAGATTCAAAGGGTTTTAACTCCAAGAAATTAGACGTGGGTCTCAAAGATTCTTCACTCTTGACGTGCTTAAAGACTTAATTCTTCATACCCATTTGATGGAAACTCATATTGGCATAAATTTTTTATCTCTTTTACATGTCTAGCTACAATCCCAAGAATCCCGTCTCCCTATCTCATTTCCTTATACTTTTGCTGTTTTTAGTTGTTAAATAATACAAACCCCCATTGATAATTGACACTTGTGTCACCCCTTGATTTAGTATATTTTTATTCGTTAATATTTATAGCTACGATTGATTAGAACTTGCTTTTACTTTTCTATTAATTCTCGAAACCACTCCCTGTGGGAACGATCACAACCCTTGGTTGGGTTATATCACTACATGCCATCGTTGGCACTTGAACCTAAGTAGTGTCCTGATATGTGAAGTCAAAATGGCGCCGTTGCCGGGGAGTGGTGTTATTTGAGAATTTTTAGTTTAGTAAAATTTTTGTTCTTTTTAGTCATATTTTACTTAATTTTTAGTTTTGTATTTTGCTTTTTTGAGTTTTGAAACAGAGGAGGTGAGTGTGCCAAGCAGTACTCATGAGCAAATGGAGTTTCCTCCATTAGAAGTAATGGATCACATTCTAACCTTCAAACAATTGGAAGGTGAACGGATTCATGAGGCATGGGCAAGGTTTAAATCACTTCTGATTCGATGCCCCACTCATGAAATTCCCGATATAGTCCTCCTGGACTGCTTCTACAGAAGTCATGTTCCCGAAAACAAAGCATTGGCTAACCAATTCATTCTGGGTGGTATTACAGAGCAGCCTTATGCGATAGCAACCCACATGCGTAATCATATGGGTGAAGCAAAACAAGAAGTAGAGATGGACATATACGTCCCCTCTCATGAGCGAAGAAAGCCCAAGGACAATAAGGGTAAACGTGTCGAAGGAATGCTCTCAATCATTCTCAACAAGGTAAGTGAGCATGATAGGGTACTGGAAGAGATGAAGGAGAACATTGAAGTGATGAAACAGATGATTGGTTCTCATTACAGATCCATTCAGGCTCTCGAGAACCTTACGGGTCATACGATGCCTCATCTCCATCTGCCACAAAGTAGGGGGTTGCCAAGTGAAGTTTAGGTGTTAACCCGCGTCGTGCAACGATGTTAACTAAGGCGTTGTTTGGGAGGCAACCAAAACCTTTTATTTCTTTATTTTTGTTTTAGAAATAAAGGTGTGTTGAATGTACAAGTTAAAGTGTGGAAAGTGTGTGGAAATTGTATTTGGCGAGCTAAAAGTTCCATTCAGCGAATCGCCGACTATGTCGGTGATCCCGATGTAAACCTCCGTTTGGACCCTCACTTTGACTGAAGGTCCTGTCAAACTCGGCGAGATAAGTGACCAATCGGCGCATCACCGAGTAGATCAGAGAGCAATACTAATGTCGCCGAATGGATGCGAACTGGATGGTTATTTATGGACAAAGGTTTTATAATTTCAAACTCTTCACTTTCTCTCGCTTTTAAACTTCACAAACTCACACCAAGTTAGTATTTTCAACATTCTTGCATTCCAGAAGTATTTTGGTTGTTGATTTGTGCTTGGAGTTGGAAAACTTTGCCGCCTAGCATCTCAAATTTATATTGTTCGGCATAAGAGGTTGGTTTTCCGAATCCGATGTTTATTTTTATCGCATTTTGTACTCATTTGCAAATGATCTTATCTTAGTGATTGATGTTTGCGTAATCAAGACACAACTTCCAATGCAAGTGTCTACGATCGTACAATAGTAAAGTAACCCAACCAAGGGTTGGGACCGATTCCCAAGGGAGTGGGTTTGAGAATTAATAGAAAAATAAAATTAAGTTCTAATTAGTCATAGCTAAATATATTATCGATTAAAAACATGTTAAATCTAAGAGGTGACGCAAGCGTCAATTATCAATGGGGGGTTTTGTCACAGGTAAGTCAAAAAAAATACTAATCAAGGAGATGAGGTTCTTGGGATCTGATAGGAATACGGGAAAACTAAACTATTGGGTACATGCTTTTGACAATAAATCTTTTGAATATTTGTGACTAGGCTAGACTATAGAGGGGGTAAATTCTCTCTCGAGCAACTTACCCTGAATCAAATAGGTTCCTCTCGGACACCCACTTGCCACATGAAGAACAACCTCCGCCTTAGCCCATTCACTCTCTCAAGTTGAGTGTGTGGGAATGAGACTAGGGTTCACTCTCTCGAGCTAAACCTCATGTCAACCCAATTCCACCGACCATCAATTTGGTAATCTTAGTTTTATGACCTCTCTCTCGAGCAAGCCGAAAACACAAAGGTGAAATTGTATTTGCAACTACAATTATTTCATTAAGTTCCACCACAACTACTAAACGAAATCACATCTAAACAACAAATAAATCATCAACAAGCAAGACCCAAGAGATAATCTAACCCATATTCACAAAATCACACCCCAAGAATTGGGATTTTAGCTAGGCATGTAAAAGAGATAGAAATTTATACCAAAATGAGTTTGCATTCAAATGGGTATGCATATTTAAGTCTCAAAACAAGCTAGCATTAAAGAATCCACAAGACCCAAGTCCAATTTCTTGGAGTTGAAGCCCTTTGAATATTCAAGTTCTTCAAAACCCTCTCAAAACTTAGAACTCAAAAGTCTATATTGATAATTCTATATTAGAAAATCTGATACCAAACTACAACTTTTCAACGAGTATTTATTATTTTCAAAAATCTGTGCTGCAGCGGATCATTCGGCGTCGTTAGTCGAGATCAATGATCAACTCGGCGATCTGCCCGTTGGTAGGTTTCATCGCCGTCTTGCTCTATCCTTCAGCATCTTGTGTTTGGATCATTGGGTGACATAGTACAGCTTTGTAGAACTGCTCGATGATACACCGACTGCTCTTTTTCACTACCGATTTGTTCCTTTCCTTCAGGGCTCAACTCACTGGAATAAAAGGCGAGGAAGGGACCTTTTGGTGACTCATCGAATGGGTTCGGCGATTCTCAGATCTTCATTTCTTCGATCTTTCAGCTACTTTTGTTCCTTTTTGCTAAGTAGTGTCCATGCTTTCCCTCAAACTTCAAATACTTGAAACTTAAGGGTTTTCTTCATATATTGAGACAAAATATGCATTTGAGGACACTAATTCTATCAAAATATAGCCCTAAATAAGTCCAATTTGTGGACTCATCAACACCTCCAACTTAAGCTTTTGCTTGTCCTAAAGCAAACTCAAGTTTAGTCGTTCAAAAAAGGTGTCTCGAACAGTTCTACAGAAGACTCAATCATGAATGTACACAACAAGACTCAATTTACTTATGCAAAGATCAAATGTTCACTCAAAGGTTCAAGTTGTGACTCACCAATATCAAAGAACCCCATGCTCATAATATTTGCTTCAAATGCAAGTTCAAGCTCAACCAAAGTGTTCAAATACCCTCACACAAGGAATGAATCCATATTCACACAATGGTTCACAGTTTAAAGCTTCGGAAATCAAATGCAAGGCTCACTCTCACAAGGAAGAACATAATGCATGCTTTCACCCATAGGTTTGCCCGTATTTTCCAATCGACATTTGTTTCAGCTCACTCAAGATCAAAAAGGTCTTTTCAAGGCTTGTAATGGGGCTGAGTGCAAATGTATGGTCATTTAGGCTCAGTGACTTTCATCCTCATGAAATCCTTTCCTTTTCCTTTATCATTCTCTTTAGTGCTCATAAGTCATCCTATTATTCACTTTTCATGGATTGTTTGGGAACCCCATTTCTTTTGAACTTTATTCCACAACTTTTTTTTTTTAATCTTTTTTTTTTATATATATGGAGGGGTTCCATTTTTCTTCAAAACCATGGGTAAGGGAGACTTTCTTGCACTTCTTAGTTTGCCCTTATCTTTTCACCACATCCCCAACTAAGGCTTTTGGCCTAAGTTGGCTATTCAACTAACCACAACTTCATGAGGATTATGGGTAATGGATAAAGAAGGGTCTAGATTTCATCAAGTTTTTTCCAAAGAAAGGTAAGGCTCAAAGGGTGTTCAAAAGCGGTTCACACACTCACAAGGTAGGTCACAAAAGAGGTATATGTGAAATTGGTTCACACTCTTAGAAGTTGCCTAAGATCGTATCAAGAGATAGCATCACTTAGTTGACCGGACCAATGGGGAAAATTCTAGGATCTATCATGCATGGCTCAAAGTAAGCTCATCACACTACGCATTGCACTACAGGCAAACAAGACTCCACACTTTCGCTAGTTGTGCAATGATCATTACAAGAGACTCAATTTGATACTAGTCTAGTCATAACGAGATGCAAAGAGTTCACATATTGTCTATGCAACTTCAATTGGTCTCATCGTAGCCGCGCATTCATGTTCGTTTGATTGAGAGCACTATTCAAGTCATCGGTATTGATCGGAACCAAGACTTAAATTTTTGCAAAAGAACAACCACTTTAAACACTCGAGAGGTGGCAAAATTTTTTGGACGGGTCAAAATCAGTTTGCAATTTAAAACATAAGGAGCCATAAGCTCAAACATCCACAGAAAGCAGCATATAAACACCATAATAGCTCACAACCCAAAATATAATATCAAAATAAATATGCACAAAGGTAAAGTGGGCCTCACCCCACCACAAATAAAAGTATTTGCCTCAAATGCGGATAAAAGTATCCAAAAATAAAAATAAGTAAGACAAAGAGGGAGATAAAGAAGGGTGATGTCTATGCAGTCGCTCCCTCTGTCAGGGTCTCTGTCTAAATCAGGGCATCCGTTCCCGAAGCATCTATCTAGTCTCGGGTCTCAGTACCCGGAGTCACCTCAGGAGGAATAGAAGTGCCAGATCCACTAGGAGCTGTTGTGGACGTCTCAGTCAATGATGGCTGGATCACTGACTGCACAACTGATCCCACAAGATCTGGCAATTCTCTGAATATTCTTTCATCGCGACTCTCCTGGGTTTCCTTTTGGTGCACTACTATCAGCTCATCGTCATTCTCTGCATCCAAATCTTCCTCTATTGTGCCACCCCTATGCACATCTCCGGTGGTAGCCGGATGAATCCCCGAAGTCTCAGGAGCATTCCTGTCCTCAGCAGCCTCTAGTAGTGAAGTGAAGTTAATAGACTTAAGATAGTCTACGTCCTTCCTCAAACTCGCGACCTGAGCTTTTAAAGCCGCCACCTCAGAGGCCTTCCCCTGTCTGCTCTCATAAGAAATGACTCTCACTGTCAAGGAATCAACAGAAGTCTGAAGGGGGGTAAGTGTTGCTAGTATGGCCATATCGATCATCTCCGGAATTGACCTCTCCAGTTAGGTAGCCCATACATCCGCTGACTAGGCCAAGTGTCCTATCTTCAGAATCATCCCTGAGTAATCTTCATTGGCTGGGAGGAGGAGGAAGAAACACCTGGTACCTGTGAAGAAGAGAAGGGTGTAGATGTACCTAAAGGCTCAGAGGCTGGAGTAGGCGAATGTGCTTCTGCTGGTAACGGGTCAATATCTGAAGAGATATCTGTCGAATCTGCTCTCCTCCTGTCAACCTCGTCTTGTGTGAACTCGGCCTCAATACATCGGATGTCCGTGGAGGATGAAGGAATGACCTCTATACCATTCGCAGGATCCTAGGGTACTCTGGCATAACTCAGTGATCAAAACTGGGAATAGTAGAGATGTAAGAGTCTCTACTTGGCTCTTATGGCCATCTCCTGTGAAATCAACAGTCCTAGGTCGATCCGCCTCCTTGATATGATAGATCAAGGCAAGCCTCCTTAGGATGGAACATAATAGACTCATTCTGGGATGACATTTTGGTGCTGCTGATGAAGCCAAACCAGAACCTAGAGGCGATGTTCATGTCCCTCTTCTCAATGGGAGATCCTGCATCGATCCACCTCGAGGTGGTGTCAAAAATCAGCGGAGCTAACCAACCCTTCAAATAATCCAGGAATGGAACAATAGGCAACCCTTCGTAAGAAAGTGCATAGTGTAGCGGTCTACCCAATACATCATTAATATGCTCGATGTGATACTCCACCTCCTTGCCTCTGACCATAACCGACTTCATCGGTCGAAACTCACTTGCCTTCTTCTTGTTCTTAGGCACCAACTCTCCATAAGATGTGTAAAACTCCCTAACCCAGGAAGGGAGGTAAGGGCTTCAGAGCCGTGTGAACTGCTCAAACTCATGGTAACAGAGGGTGTCCAAAACATCTGGGTATTTGACTTCCAGACCCTCCGTAGATAGCAGCTTCTCCTCTATGATGGTCTGGACTCCTTCACCTTTTAGTCTGTTCAACAATCTACGTGGAAGAGCAATAGGAAGTGCAGGAGTTACTGAGGATGCCTGAGTTGGCATTGATTCAGTAGTAGGTGGAGAGCAGCTGAGGTAGCTCCGTTGGGTGTAGGTTGAGATTTTGCCTGGTGTCTACTCATTCGAGGAATCAAGATCTCTTCGTCTTTCGGTTCAGGAAAATTAACTTGGGGTTCAATAGCTATCCCTTTCCTAGCTATGTGCTTTTTCCTCTTGCCGTTGTCTCCCGATGGGAGGTTTTGCTTTCATTTCTATGGAGGATTTGATCCTCCTTCATTTATCATAATACTCTTTGCCTTTTACCGGGATGGCTCATTTAGATTTGTGCATACCATATCTATAAAAGATCGAGAGAAATTAGGAGAAAATAAAAAACAATCACAGAGAATTTTATTGCAGAAAGACTCGTTGATCCAGTCGGCGAATCGCCGAACCTCTTGGGCGAGCTAGATCGCGCTCGCCGAAGGGTTTAGCTTGCAAAATTTTGGCAAATCGGTGATGGTAAAACCTGATCAGTGAATCACCAAATACTTTCGGTGAACAATTGGTTATCCGTCAAAAGTAACAGTGTAACATAGACTCAGGAGTGGAGACAAAGGGAGATAAGAGTACTTTCGGCGAGTCATCGAGTGCTTTTGGCGCCCTCAGACTTCTCGTCGAAAGTTACAGTATTGAATATCAATGAAGGTGTCAAATTATCAGCGAGATGGGGACATTAAGAGAACCGCCGAGTCGTTCGGCGAGCTCGACCTAGCTCGCCAATCGACCCAACGTGCATATTTTCAAGCCATCTTATCAAATTCAACCCCGCAACCCCCGAAGACAAAATCAAAGCATGCACTAATGGAATTCAAACAAGATCCGTACTACCCATCACCCCGAGATACTCAAATATTTCCCAGTTTTGTCAAAACTGGCCATTTGATGATATTTGCTCTTACAAGTAGTGTCACCCGCTCTATCATTGAGAAATTTTCATCATTAAGCACATGCATGGGCTACTTAGACTTCACCCAATCAATCTAAACAACATTGAAGCATCACCCAATCAAATTTCATTCATTCCAAGGAATAACAATACGGGAATTTTGATGATCAAAGCAATACAAATAAGATTTTCAACTTAAAATAGGCATTTAAGTATTATAATTCGATCATAGAGGCCCATCACACAACAAAACAATATGATTATTGCAAAAGAGTACAAAGTTCTCGAATGTAAATTCGGGATTCAGAAACCAACCTTATATGCCGATTAAAACACGATTGAAAAGCTAGGCGTCAAAGGAACCCAACTACGAGCACCAATCAATAACTAAAATACTAATGGAATAGAAAAATATTGAAGATAATACCTTGGTGTGGGTTTGTGAAGTTTAAAAATAAGGGAAAGTGAAGGATTTCAAATTCTCAGTCTTTTGGCCGTTATAAACCGTCCAGTTTGTGCCCATTCGGCGACATTAGTCGCACACGCCGATCAACTCAGCGACCTGCCGAATGGTCATTATGCTCGCCAAGTTTTACAGGACCTTCAGTCAAAGTGATGGTCCAAACGACAGTCTTTATCGGGCACGCCGACCATTTCGGCGCTTCACCGACTGGCCTTTTACTCACTTATATGCATTTTCCAAACACTTTCAGCATTTAAACTTGCACCACTAGCACACCATTATTTATAAAAGCATACAAAAGCATTTAAAACCTTGGGTTGCCTCCCAAGAAGCGCCTTAGTTAACGTCGTGGCACGACGCGAGTCCTTACTCACTCTCCATTGGTGGGGTTGGTCCTAGTGTTACTAGGTAACCCCAATAGTTTATTTGAGCGAAGAGGAGGCACTGCATAACTCATTAGTGTCCTGATCAGCTGGATTGATCTAGAATGGGAGCCAATCATTTGATTCAACACTTCAATATTCTCTTTCATCTTTTCCAACATTCGATCTTGCTTGGTGATCTTTTGGAGAATGATTCGGAATGTGTCCTCAACACGATTGTTCTCCCTGCCCCTAGACTATTTCTGCTCATGAGGGGGTATGTACCTCCCTTAGCTCTTGCACTGGTTTTCCACCTCTGATAATTTGGTGGCCAACACGTTCAACTGAGTTACTAATGTGGTTAACTTAAAGTCCCTCTCGACTTCTTGACTCATCTCAGCCAAGTTGCTACCATTTCCCTCAACCATGATCAGGGTATCTGCCTATATCAACAACTTCAATGCAAAACAAAACAAAAAGTTAAGTTAGTAAACTACAATTAAGAAGAACAAAAATTCTACTAATCTAAAAATTCTCAAATAACACCACTCCCCGGCAGCGTCGCCATTTTGATGTTTGCGTTATCAAGACACAACTTCCAATGCAAGTGTCTACGATCGTACAATAGTAAAGTAACCTAACAAAGGGTTGGGGTCGAGTCCCAAGGGAGTTGACTTGAGAATTAATAGAAAAATAAAATTAAGTTCTAATTAGTCATAACTAAAGATATTATCGATTAAAAACATGTTAAATTTAAGGAGTGACGCAAGCGTTAATTATCAATGGGGGTTTTGTCACAGGTAAGTAAAAACTATAGCAAAAATACAGAAAGTACTAATCAAGGAGATAGGAATACGGGAAAAACTAAACTATTGGGTACATGTTTTTGACAATAAATCTGTTGAATATTTGTGACTAGGCTAGACTATAGAGGGGGTAAATTCTCTCTCGAACAACTTACCCCGAATCAAATGGGTTCCTCTCGGACACCCACTTGCCGCATGAAGAATAGCCTCTGCCTTAGGCCACTCACTCTCTCGAGCTGAGTGTGTGGGAATGAGACTAGGGTTCACTCTCTCGAGATGAACCTTATGTCGACCCAATGCCACCGGCCATCAATTTAGTAGTCTTAGTTTTACTACCTCTCTCTCGAGCAAGTCAAAAACACAAAGGAGAAATCGTATTTGCAACTACAATTTCATTAAGTTCCACCACAACTACTAAATGAAATAACATCTAAACAACAAATAAATCATCAACAAGCAAGGCCCAACTGATAATCTAACCCATATTCACAAAATCACACCCCAAGAATTGGGGTTTTAGCTAGGCATATAAAAGAGATAGAAATTTATACCAAAATGACTTTGCATTCAAATGTGTATGAAGATTTAAGTCTCAAAACAAGGCAAGATTGAAGAATCCACAAGACCCAAGTCCAATTTCTTAGAGTTGAAGCCCTTTGAATATTCAAATTCTTCAAAACCCTCTCCAAACTTAGAACTCAAAAGTCTATATTAAAAATTATATATTAGAAAATATGATACTAAACTACAACTCTTCAATGAGTATTTATAGTTTTCAAAAATATGTGTTGCAGTAGGTCATTCCGCATCGTTAGTCAAGATCGCTGATCAATTAGGCGATCCGACCTTTGGTAGGTTTCATCGCCGTCTTGCCCTATCCTTCAGCATTGTCGTGTTTGGATCATTGGGCGACATAGTACAGCTTTGCGGAACTGCTTGGTGATACGTCGACAACTCTTTTTCACCACCGATTTGATCCTTTCCTTTAGGGCTCAGCTCACTGGAACAAAAGGCGAGTATGAGACCTTTTGGCGACTCGCCGAATGGGTTCAGTGATTCTCAGATCTTCATTTTTTCATTCTTTCAGTTACTTTTGTTCCTTTTTGCTAAGTAGTGTCCATGCTTTCCCTCAAATTTCAAATACCTGAAACTTAAGGGTTTTCATCAAATATTGAGACAAAATATGCATTTGAGGACACTAATTCTATCAAATATAGCCCTAAATGAGTCCAATTTGTGGACTCATCAGTGATGTGTGCTGGGCCTCTCTGATCTTAGGTTCTTTGAATATGTCTATTTTTAAAAATTATAATCTTGCCCTTATTGTTTTGATCATCGAATACCCGTAATGTCGTGCCTTAAATTGAGTAAAATCTTGTGGGGTATGCTTGCATGTTGGTTAGATTGGTACGGTGAAGTCTGAGTAGCCCGTATTTGTGCTAAATGACGTAAATTGTACAATGATAGAGTGGGTGACACCATTCTTAAGGGCAAAAGTCATCAAATAGACAAATTTGACAAAACCGAGAAAAATATGAATATCCCGGGGTGATGGGTGTTATGGGTCTGAACTTAATTTAACTAGTGCATGTTTTGATTTTGTTTTCGGGGGTCGTGGGGTTGACATTGAGAAGTGGGGTTGAAATCAGGCACGCTAGGTCATTGACGAGCTGGGTCGAGCTCGCCGAACCACTCGACGGTTTGCCTAATATACTCACATCGCCTTTAGTTTCAGGTTGTATGTGTTGTTGGCTACTGTAACTTTCAGCGAGAAGCTTGATGTCGCCAAAGGAACTCGGTGACTCATCGAACGTCTTTTGTTTCGCTCTTTGTCTGCACCCCTGAACCCTTGTTGCACTGTAACTTTAGGTGGACAAACCCGTGCTCACCGAAAGGGAACTCCCATCACCAACTTGTTGAGAATTTTAAGCCAATCCTTTAGGCGAACCCGACTTAGCTCGCCAAATATATTGGGCGACTCGCCGACTTGATAGGCAAGTTTGTCTGCAATTATTTATTTATTTTTGTGCTTTGATGTGATTATTTGTTAACTTCTCTCCAATATTTTGTAGATATGGTATGAACAAATCTAGATAGGCCACCTCAGAAAAAGCCACGGGGCATTGCCATAAATGAAGGGGGAGCAAATCCTCCAAAGAGGAGAAGGCAAGAACTCCCACCGGGAGAAAAAGGCAAAAAGAAGCACTCAGCTGAGAGAGTGGTTGTTGACACCCATGCTAATTTGTCTGATCCTGAAGATGAGCAACCTTTAATTTCCCGAAGAGATGAGATACAGCCTAGATCTCAACACACGTCCACCAGAGCTCCCTCAACTGCCACCCCTCCTGCAACAGAATCAGTGCCAGCTCAGGCACCTCCTGTGATCCCTATGCTTCTTGTTGTTCCTCCTCCTATGCTTCTGAACAAATTAAAAGGTGATTCTTTACGAACCATCCTCGAGGAAAAACTGCTTTCTACAGAAGACTTGTAGGGAAAGTATTAAGATGTGAGGGCGACCCTCTAATTCTACTGGTTTGAGCAGTTCACTAGGCCCCGAGGCCCCTAGATTCCCTCTTAGATTCGTGAGTTTTACACATATTATGGTGATCCGGTTCCCAAGAGCAAGAAGAAGGCAGTGAGTTCAGACCTGTTAAGGCGGTCATGGTCTGAGGCAAGAAGGTCGGGTGTAGAAGTGAGTACATTAATGATGTACTAGGTAGAGATCTGCACTCTACACACTCGTATGGTGGACTGCCCATTGCTCAATCCTTGGATGATCTGAAGGGGTGGCTGGCACCTTTGATTTCTGATACCACCCCGAGGTGGATTGAGGCAGGAGCCTCTATTGAGAAGAAGGATTTGAGTATTGCTGCCCATTTCTGGTTTGGCTTCATTAGTAGCACTATTATGACATCCCAGAATGAGTCTGTCCTCCGCCATCCTAAGGCGTCATGCCTAGGGTCCATCATATCGAGGAGGCGCATCGACCTAGGATTGTTGATTTCACAAGAGATGGCCATGAGAGCCAAGAAGAGACATATTTCTCTGCCATTCCTGATCCTGGTCACTGAGTTGTGTAGACGTGTTGAAGTACCTCGGGATGTTGCGAGAGATATTGAGGTGACCCCTTCTTCCTCCACCAACATCCAGCGTATTGAGGCCGAGTACACACGAGAGGAGGCTGACGGGAGGAGAGCAGCTTCATCAGATATTTCTCTAGAAGTTGATGTTGATTCGTTACCTAGGCATCTTTGCCTACCCAGACCTCTGGGCCATCAAGTACTTCTACCACTCCTACTTCTTCACAGGTTCCGAACACCTCCACCTCGTCCCAGCCAATCAAGATTACTCAGGCGATGATCCTGAAGATGGGGAATCTGGCTTATTCAACTGATGTGATGGTGACTCAATTGGAGAGATCCATCCCTGGGATGATTGAGAGTGCTATTTTGGCTGCACTGCCCCCCTCTGGGCTTCTGTTGATGATCTGGCTACTAAAGTCACAACTTGTGAAAGCAGACAGGGGGAGACCTCAGAGGTTCCTACTTTGAAAGCTGAGGTAGCAGATTTGAGGAAGGACGTAGACTATTTGAACTCTACCGACTTCAATTCATTGATTTTGGATGTAGATGACATGGATGCTCCTGAGACCTCGGGGATTTCTCTGGATACTACCGGGATGAGCCTACAGTTGAGGAGTCAGATGCTGAAACCGATGAAGATCAAAATGGAGTACAGTAGGAGAACATATTCAGAGATTTTCCAGATCTTGTAGAGACCTCCATAGCTGTCTCTAGCAGAGTTTTTGGTTATGAGGTGATTCCAGGCACTGATGCCCAAGTACAGACTGTTGCACTGGGCATTGAGACCCAGAAAGATGGAGAGACTGCATAGACATGATCCTTTCTTTACCTCCCTCTCTATCTTACTTTCTTTCACTTTTGGATACTTTACTTCATTTGCATTTGAGACAAATGGTTTTTATTTGTGGTGGGGTGAGGCCCACCTTTTTTGTGAATATTGATGTTCGTATTTTGTTTATATATTTGGGTCATTGTGTGTTTTGTTTATATATTTGGGTCGTTTTGCTTAAAATTTTGTTTTATACTATTTTTAGCGGATGTTTTAAATGATTTTGACCCTTCCAAACAAATTTAAATTTTGCCACCTCTTGTACGTGTGGAATTTGGCTGTTCTTTAGCAAATTTGAGTCTCGGTTTTGATCAATATCGATGACTTAAATAGTGCTCATAATTGAACGAACATGAATGTGTGACTAAAATGAGACCAAATGAAGTTGCATAGACAATATGTGAACTCTTTGCATCTCGTTGTGACTAGCCAATTATCAAATTGATTCTCTTGTGATGAATGTTGCACACTAGCGAAAGTGTTGATTCTTGTTTGACTTTGGTGTCGATGCCTTGTGTGATGAGGTTACTGTGAACCATGCCTTATAACACCTACAATTTGCCCTGTTGGTCCGGTCGACTAAGTAAGGCTATCTCTTGATATGATCTTAGAAAACTTCGAAGAGTGTGAGCCAATTTGACATATACCTCTTTTGTGGCCTACCTTGTGAGTGTGTGAACCTCTTTTGAACACTCCTTGAGCCTTACCTTTCTTTGGAAGAAACTTTATGAAAACATGACCTTTCTTAATTCGCTACCTATAATCCTCTTAAATTGTGGTCGATCAAATAGCCAACTTCGGCCAAAAGCCTAAGTTGGGGGTGTGGTGAAAAGAGAAGGTAAGCCAAGAAGTGCAAGAAAAGTTCCATTTAACCCATGGTGTTGAATAAAATAGAACCCCTCCATACAAATAAAAACAAATAAAAGAAAGAAAAAGAAAAAGAATGAAAAAGTTGTGGAATAAAGTACAAAAGAAATGGGGTTTCCGAACAATCCATGGAGAGTGAATAATGGAATGACTTATGAGCACTAAAGAAAATGATGAAAGAAGATGAAAGGAATGTTGTGAGCACCACATTTCACGAGGATGAAAGTCACTAAGACTAAATGACCATACCTTTGCACTCAGCCCCATTACAAACCTTGAAAAGACCTTTTTGATCTTGAGTGAGCTGAAACAATTGTTGATTGGAAAATACGGGCAAACCTATGGGTGAAAGCGTGCATTGTGTTCTTCTTTGTGAGAGTGATCATTGTTGAGATGCTAGGACGCACTCTAATCCAACTCGTAGCATAATTCAACACAAAAATGCTCTAAAAGTTCAAGAAATATAGAACTAGAGTGTAGGTGTGAGTTTGGACAGATAAAAAGTGAGGAAAAGTGAATGAATTTGAAAATTTTAAACCCTTGGCTTGCAAAACCGTCCAATTTTCGCTTATTCGGCGACGTTAGTCCCGATCGCCAAGTTATTTAGCGTAACGCCAAGTAGTCGTTTACCTTGCCAAAGATTATAGTACCTCCATGTTTTGTGGGAGTCCAAACGGCGGTTTCTATCGAGATCGCCGACATGGTCGGCGTTTTGCCAATAATTTCCTGTGCTCGCCGAATTTTACAGACTCCAATGTAAAATGGTTTTGAGTCTAACGGTGGTCTAGTTCTGAATTGGCGAACCGTTCGGCGATTCGCTGATTGGACATGTTGCTCGCCAATCTACAATTTTCGTTCACTCTTCACACTTCCATCTGCATAATCAACACACCATTATTTTATCAAAGCAAAAGAAAGCAATAAACAGTTTTGGATTGCCTCCCAAATAGCGCCTTAGTTAACATCGTGGCATGACGCAAGTCCATCTTCAAACCTTGCTCTTGGGGTTAGCCATTGTATCACTAGGCAAACCCCCTTGCTGTCTCGGATTTAGGTGAGATGATATATGCCCATCTGGGTCTCTAACTACTTGATTGAAACAGAATGGGAGGTGACGGTATGACTAAGGGTAGAAACATCTTCTTTCATGCCATTCAGTATTTTGTCTGACCCTTCAACTTTGTTGAGGATACGCGAGAGCATATCCTCAGACCTACCACCTTCTGAATCCTTGGGCTTCTTGCGCTCATGCGGAGGCACATATCTATCCTTCTCCCTATCTTTCCAGTTTGAATTTCGGTCCCTCCATTCACGATCTCTATCCTTCCATCCTTCGTCTCTAGCACAATCTTGGTTACCACCCTGCCTTTGGTAGTTTGAGCGATAGCCTCCGCCTTGGTTTGCTAGAAAATTTACCTCCTCATTATACAAGGCTTCAAATTTTGTCTCTTCAGGATTTTCACACTCGACCCCCTCAGCGTTGACACTACGGGCACCAGCCCCCATGACATTTTTGGATAGAATGTCAAGTTGTGTCATGATCTTGGCCATGTTTTGGTCTCTCTCATTTTCTTTTTCAATCTGCTCCTTAGATAACTTGAATGTGAGAGGAGATACTTGGTCCTCGCAAGTGTACCACACTCTGTTGATAGTTGTCATGCCATCTAAAAGTTGGGCAACTATTTCATATGACTGCTGCATTAAGCCTCCAGGCGAGAGCTGGTCAGCGACACCTTTGTTTACCGAATCCAAACTCCGGTAAAAGTATTGAAGTAGCACGTTGTCAGGCAAACCGTGGGTTGGGCATTGCAGCACCAACTTTTTGAACCTTAGCCAAGTTTTGTGCAGAGGCTCTCCTTCTAGACGTTTAAAGCTCTGGATGCTATCCTGTAGTGACATCATCTTTGAGGGAGGGAAAAATTGCACTTGAAATGCGGTTACTAACTCCTCCCAGGAAGTTATGGATTCACGTGGTAGCTCGGCTAGCCACTTGCAAGCCTCTCCCATCAACGATAAAGGGAATAGCCTCAACTGCCAAAGAGATGTTTTTGAATGAGAATGGTCCACACACATCTACAAAATTTCGAAGATGCTCATTAGGATCCTCATGAGCCAGTCCGCTAAAAAGTCCCTTCAGTTGCAAGAGTTTCAACATGGTGCTCGTTATGTGGAACACTGCATTTCCCTCGGCTGGGGGTAAACGGATGGCTCCAACACCTCCCATGAGATGGGGGCCATTGATGTTGGGCTCTTGGTCATCGTTAAGATTACTGATGTCGTCTTGGTGGCCTACCTGGCTACCGTTGCTACCATTAACACTCATTCTTTCTAAAATATTCACACAACAAACAAACAAAAAAAAAAATTAGTTAAGTAGACTACAACTAAGAAGAACAAAAATTTACTAAAATAAAAATTCTCAAGTAACACCACTCCCCGTCAGCGGCGCCATTTTGATGTTTAGTGTAATCAACGACACAACTTCCAGTACGAGTGTCTACGATCGTGCAATAGTATAGTTGTAACATCTCGCACCTAGAAACGACTATAAAGAGTTTAAAATATGAAAATATTGAATTTTGAAAATAATAAGGAAATATGGAAATTTTGTCTAAGTTAAGAAAGTGAGTTTTTGGCCATTTTCAATTTAAACACCCGTCTAGTTTAAGTGCTAAAGTAAGTTGTCCTGCCAAGTTCAGAGGTTTTTTTTATGTGTTTTCTTATTAAATTAGGTTAGGTTATTTTCTTATCGTTATAATTCTTACATGACATTTTAAATGGACAAAATATTTTAGCTTGACAAAAATTAAATAAAATATTAGTATTAGTTAAAAATTAAAAATTAAAGTATTACTATAAAACATTTCTTTTTAAATATAGTAAATAAAGTCTTTCATGGATGGAAGGTAATATACCTTACCAATGTTGCATCAATTGTCTAAAATTGATGACGTATTTCTGACATTTTATTGATTTACCTCAATAAAAATGGTTTTTCAGTATGACCCAAGTCCGTACCGATCGTTTCATACGTTGTTGGGACTTGGAATCGTACGGAAGAGTCGTTTTTATTGAGGTAACCATTTTTTTATATTGAACAGAACGTTATAACTTTTTTTTTATGATTTTTTTTTTTTTGAAATTTTGTCTGGTTAGCTTTAGTTGATTGAGTTAATGGGCTGAGCATTTTGGGCTAACCTACTAGCACACATTTGTAATTCTCTTCGTTTTTTATAAATCTGACCCAATGGTCCTTCAGTTAAAAAAATAGTACAGGATTATCTATATGCTGAAACAAATAGAAAAGTAAAAGAAGATTTACGTGTGGTGAAGAAGATGAGGAAGCAATTGATGTAACGGCAAGAGAAGGGCCTTCCGAGAGGGCCCTTCTCTTGTTGTTACAACAATTGCTTCCTCATCTTCTTCATCAATCTGTCGTTATATTAAACATAATGTTATAACTTTGTTTTATGAATCTTCTTTTTTTGAAATGTATTCAAAATAATCTCATTAAAAATATACAGTTTTTTTGAGGTGAGAGTCTATTATAAACATTCTCTCTATGATCGATATTAATCATGTGTAGATGTTATTGTAAAAGTATTACTTATTGTTAGAAAGATTTTGAGTAGTTTAGTTTAAAGTTCTAAAATATTTATGCTAAAAAGTAGATAATTATTTTTGTTTATTTATATATAGATTTTGTATTTTTCTTAACCACATTTAATATAGCCAAAGAGAACATAAAATTATCAAATTCACAATTATTTTATTTTGAGGCCTCAGAATGTAGGACCCTCACACTAGAACTACCTCTTATATTAAGGTTAAGATAATGGATAGTTTCAATACTCAATACTAAATTAGTATATATAATACTGTACTGGTATCATTAAGGTTTCTTGTTCGTCAATGATACTATAAGAGTATATGTATATTGTTGTGCTATTATTAATGTAGTCAATCAATGGAGCTACTAAAATTCAATCGATCTTATTTATTACACTTAAATACACAATTCAATTTTTATTGTTTAAATTTGTCATTAATTTATTTTTTGGTGTTTCAATCTTAATCACTCATTTCTTAATTATCAAATACTATTTGAATGGTTAATATTTATAATAATATCTTAATGATATTTATAAGCATTCAATTATCTTTCTTATTTTCCATATTTGTTAAATTTTCTATTTGCTTTGCATCTATCCAATAATTATTGCTAATATTAATTTTGTGTTTCTCAATTAAGATTCTTTTTTAAAAAAAATCTTAATGCTTGGAGTCTAGATCCTATTTTTTTTCCGGGGGTTACAAAAATTAATGGGAAAAAAGAATCAACCAAGTGAATTTGTGACAACACAAGATAATAGTAGTATCAATGCATATTTTTGCACTGAGAGGTTGGACTACAAAAAAAAGAACTATAGAAACGTTGGTTAAAAAAGGGTTCAGATATAAAATATAAAAGAGGTTTTGTAAAAGAAAAAAAAGAAATGTGAATGAAGAACGGACTAATATTTGAGATAATCAAAGTGTGGGATAAAAAGGGTGACAACAAGGAAAAGGACCCACAAGTACATTTGTCAAAAGAAAAGGGTTCCCTCACACAACTATGATTGGTTGTGCCTCAGTGTAACACCCCGGAAATTTAATGACCTAAGCTAGGGCCTAACATGTAGTCTATTGTCCTAAAAAGGGGTTAACGTCAAGATAATAGTCGTAAAATGACCTCCCTAACTTAGTATTAATTCCATAAACGTCAAGGCATGGCCCCCCTAAGGACCCCCCAAGAGTCCTTGAGGAGGACCAAGGGGGCTGCCCAAAAGCTGTCAAAAACAGCATGGAGCTACGAGACTCGACCTACGAGTCGTAGGTTGACTCACACCCCGTAGATGGGAGTCATGATTCAACACTTAGCCTCACTTAACTCCCCCAAAACTCCCTAGTCCCAGCTCCTATTCATGCCTTGCCAGTACAGGCCGTCACCCAACCTACGGACAGTAGGTGGGTGTCGTGGGTTGAGACTTAGTCTCCCCAACCCTTGGCTGATTTTTCCCCTCTCTGACCCAAATGACGAACAACCAGTACGTGGCGTCACTCCACCTAGGGACCGTAGGTGGAGGAATCGTGGATGAGGGCCTGTAAAAGCTGTTCAACACGGCTAAAGGTCAAACATTTTAATAAATTCCTAATAAATTAAGTAAGGTGGGGGAGGTTATATTTAGGTATTTTAGACTAGTATAGGTACTTTTTAACTATTAAACTTCACTAAAAATCCTCACAATTCACAAACTCAAAATAAGAAACCAACTCTTCTCTCCCAAAAATTCTCTCTCTAAACTCCATTGAAGAACTAGGTCAAAGCTCAAGCTAGGGGTTCAAGAACAAGTCTTTCTTCTCCAAATTCATGAGGAATTCAACTTAAGGTATAAATTCTCTTCATTCTTGGGTAGCTATCCCCCAAGAAGACCCTTCAAAGTGTGTTTTTAAGACTTCCAAAAATCTAGAGTTTTACTCTAAACATGGGTCTTCTTCCAAAATGATTTCTATTGTTCAATTATGATTTATTATGATTAATTATGATGGTTTATGGTTTTATTGTTGTAGTATTGATGGTTTGTGACGAAAATCTCTATTGGACCCATGGTTTCCCCTTTCTTCCTAAATTGTGGACTAAAATGTGACTTGATTGGCCATGGAAGTTGATAATTGATTATGTTTATGTTTAATAAGTTGTTGAATCATGAAATATATCTATCTAATTTTGTAATTCAAGAAGTTAGGGTTGATATTGGTTCATGGCCTTGAAGGGCAATTGGCTAGGGTTTGTATATGTTGATTTTGATTCTAAATGAGTATGTGGTTTACTTGGATGGTAATGATTCTATATCTAATGTTGTGGTAATGATGTAAGATCCTTATTCCCTATACCCTATGCACTTGATTATGTATGAAGTATTTATGTATACTTATAATGAACTTGTTGGGTTGATTGAAATGACATTCTCATAATCACAATCCGAGTACAATGTGAAAGGGTTACTCACATGCTAGTGTTTCTAAAGTGAAAGGAGCATTCTCACTTAAGGAACCTATGAGCTATTATGATGATATGTTGACATGAGTGTCTAATACACTCTCTTGTGACTATGAACGTAAGTAAAGGCTAATTGTGACTTTTAAAGGGAATAATGCTTAGCACCGAGAGGACATGAAAGTGAGATGAGGGATTTTACGTTTAGTAAGTCCGTCTTCCCAATGTAGGCTATCTCATTAGATGGAAGCCTTCTACGTTTAGCAAGTCCGGGTTTCTAGTAGCAATCTCCTTGTCCCATAACTATGTGCCCACAGGTCTTAGCTAGTGAATCCACCTAAATAGCTAGAATGTACGTTCTACCTTAGGCAAGTAGAACACCTCTTTTCGGTGTGGGGTCATAACACCGGATTCTATGTAGCTCACATGGTCTATGCCGGTTAATGCAATCCTTCCCTAAATGAATATGAATGTGAACTATGGTAAGCCTTTAACTATGACCTCTTAAGGGGTATTACTTGGTGTGAGTGAGGGTATGGGACTTCACTTATGAATTGCAGAAGTAGACTCTAAGAGGGGTTATGGTAAGGTTCTCTTATATTATGATGACTTATGAATAATGCATGAAAGGTATGCATGGATGTTATGAACATGAATGTCTTCACTTTTATGTATATTGTTGGTAACCTAAATATGATACTTAGCATTTGGTAAGGTTATGGGATCTTAACTTTGCTTTGCACTAGTGTGGCTTTGGGTTGCTCGTATGTTGAATTGATTTATGTTTCTTTCTAAATGTGCATAATGGTTTCTAAACTTGACTAGATGCATGATTTCAACTAAATGTCCCTTTTATGCATGTTTTAAGGATTTTGTGCATGGTATCCATAGTTAGTACAATTAATTGTGTTAACCCATATTTTCTACTTTACTATGAGTGTAGGTTCCGGTCGTTGATACTTACTACTTCCTTCAAGGTGAAGCTTGGATCGACTATTCCCTAAGTCCTCATGTTCGAGGACAAGTTACTATTGATTCTAGTTTCTAGTTTACTTCCTATGTTCAAGACTATATTGTATTTCCTATTTTTGGAGACTTCATTAATGTAAGGGCTTAGACCCTATTTGTACTCTTATGTTTAGATGGTGATTGAGACAAGTCTAGTTACTATTTTCCTTTATGAAGAAGTTGACTTCTATTGTAAAAGTTTTTAATTTTTCTGTTTTTTTGTATGTATTTATGTGATGAAGATGTTAAGGGATTGTATGCGAACCCTTCAGGGTTAATTACGTCGTGTCACACCTAGGGGGTACTCCTGGGTCGTGACACTCAGCCAACAAAAAAAATTCAATAATGACCTAGTGAGCAATAAATAAGCGGTTGCTGGCTTTTTTTCTTTAGAAATAAGGTACAAGTACCTCCTTAGACTATAACTGAAATCTTAGGGACACACCTTAACCCTATTACCCCCTCGAACACATATTTTTTGTAATTTTATACATCTTTTATCCTATGTGGCACACTCTGTGACTCTACGTAATTGAGGTGCATGAAAGATGTTTGGATGCTTTATTTCCATGTTGTCAATTGTTAAACTCTTCGATCTTCACCAAACAACAATAGAGATTGAAGATTTTAAGTTTGGAGGCTTGATGTATGTTACTGACCCAAAAATTCTATAAGATAATTAAAAGAAAAGAGAAAAAAAATTCGTTGAAATTTCTCTGTCAGTGAGAAAGTAGATTAATGGTGTTGATATTTTGAATTTTTTTGAGATGGATGAAAATGAAAAAAAATAAAATAGATGAAGACCTCATAACTCATGTTTAGTTTACTTTATGAAATCCATAATTGAAAAAAATTATTTCACAATCATAATTGTTTTAATTTATTGGATTTGTCCAATAATTTTTTTAAAAAAACTTCAATAATAGAATGAATTTTTATGATGGAAGGTGTTCAATGATTCTATTCTTTTTTTGTCTTTACTTTGTGAAATTCGTTTCTGCAACAGTCAGATTAAGGACAATTTGAATTTTCCGACAATATGTGTAATAATTTTAATGATAATATGCAACATTAGTTGTAGAAAATATTAAAAGATAGATAGAGAGATGGAGTTGTTGTCGTGATGGTGGTTCAAGGTGGAGGAAATGGTGGTGGGGTGAGGGTTGAGTAAGGAGAAAGAGAGGGAAAAAAGAAACAAAAAACATTAATAGAAAAATAAAAAGTATATATTTAAGAAAAAATCACATTAAAATATTATAAAAATATTTTTTATCAATTCTTATAACTTCCACATGCCTCCAAGAGAGTGAGGATATTCTCTATGCCATGTCAGCATTTAAGAATGTAATTATTTCAATTTAAAATAATCTAACAGGATAATAAAACTTTCGTGAAGTATAAGTGTGTAGTTGAAAAACTGATAATAGGTTGAGGGGGCATTTCACTATTTTCTCAATCGAATTTTCTATCATTAATACACTGTGCAAGGACTAGACATGGTATTAGATTGGAAAGTGTTGGAATGTATGCGTCCACTAGTTACTATAGGACCAGGTCCTCAACACAGTTAAGACAGATAGAATGAAATACTGAAAGTAAAGATAGCACACGCAACTTTACGTGGAAACCTCCTTGCTCAAGGGAGTAAAACCATGACCTATCTCACAGGATTTTCAAACTGCTTTTACTAATATTCTCAAGCAAAAGTAAAACACAGTTTACAACACACACGAGATTAACCTCCTAATCTCTATTCAGAATAATACGACTATCACTCAATGAGCCAAAGCAATGCTTGCATTGCCCACTATACTAACCCACCTCATTAATATAGACTTTTAACGTAGTGTCTTACAGTAATTCACCCAAGGTTTGAAACGTTTCTATCACAAGTGAAACGAATTATACAATGTAAGCACAAATACAAGCAATCAAATAACAGCTGCTTCAGAAAGCAATCAGTCTATGAGGTCCCTAGTTGTTTTGTTGAAGCTTGAATATCTCTCTTTGAATGAATGAAATAATTTGTTGTTTGTCATGTTGAATATATCAACCAGAAATAGTTATTACACGTTTGACAAACAACCTCATCCATTCTGATTGGTGTGGTACACTGACGGCCTCACCAACCGCTGATGTGACAGCTTTCCAGCTGTGTAGCACATAGATTTGGACGAGCACACTCTGCAGAGGACTGGGTCCCTGCAATTGTGAGGAGATCATCAAAACATCTGGGAGCATTAAGACTTATCATTTTCCCCCTTTTTGATGATGACAAACAACCTACAAACAGCCTCACATGAGTGTTAAATATTCATTCAAATGATACGTTAATTCCCCCTATCACTATTCCCCTAACACTGTTGTTCCCCTTTTTTCAGTTCCCTAATCTTCTAATTTCACAACAGTTCACCTTAGTTCCCCCTTTTGTCATCATTGAAAAGGAATAGCAGTAAACATATGCGAGCTGCATGCAAAGCTTTAGGAATTCAGGGGCATGGGTGTTGCTTCCAATTGCACACGCAAGTGTACGCGGTCGCACAAGTAATATAGTAGCTTTTAAAATAACCGAATTATCCTCAAGAAAAGAACCGAAAACAAAAGTCAAGGAACTCATCCTAAAAAAAAAGACTCAATAAAACAATAAAAATGAGAAATTTATTCTTCCACCACAAACTTAAAAAAGACGATATGTCCCCAAAGCACAAATAAAATTTAAAACAAGGGTTAGAAAAACTCCCTGAGGCCTTTAGTCCTAGCTAGTAGAATGTTCTCGTAATTTTCATCAAGGGTCGTCACCCCACACTTAAGTTCAAACGTGCTCCTAAGCTCCAAAATCTTGGGTACTCAGACTTTCTGAATCTGCAAAAACAAGATCAAAAGTGGAAAAAAAAGTGACACTAATAAAATAAAATAAGGAGTTATTTTTTTTTTAAAAAAAGATAAATAAATAAAAAGAAAAAGTATAACCTAGAAAAATAATTAATTTTTAAGTCCCCGGCAGCGGCGCCAAAAACTTGTTGCTTCCAAATTGCACATGCAAGTGTTCGCGGTCGCACAAGTAATATAGTGGCTCTTAAAAGAATCGGATTATCGAATCTAAAGGACTTGTCAATTAATTATTCTTACTAAATTAAAGATGAATATATTAACTAAACTAAAATTAAAGATAAAATAACTAAAAAGCAATTAACTAAGAAAAGATAGATGTTTACACAATCAATGAATAAATCGATCTATGATTATAATTTAACTAACAATCATGTTTAGCATCAATTTCATCAACTTATTTTATTATCTAGTTATTGATTCACAGGGTTAAATGTATGATCATGGTCTTCCGACTTCTAATCGCCTACGATAAATGACAACCTAACTACATCATTGAGCGGGGATAGGTCGGACCAAGTACCGAGCATTACGATTTCTTCATGTATAGTGACCAAGCATGGTTTCTAGGTATATCTCTATCCTAGATACAAATTAACCCTAATTATTAAGAGAAAATCATGTTCCTTATATTCCACGTTCTATCCTCTTATTCCTCTCTCGAGTTCAATTCGAACAATATGTTTATTTCGATGGTGATCAAGCATCAAAATAGTAATCACAAGAATATAAGAACAACTAATATGATAAACAAATTATGCCGTATCAAAATTACTAAACAATTATATTGTAAGTAAATATAATCCAAGACTGAGAAGTTTAACTCCACATAGACATAGAGCAATTACAACAAATTATTCAAATAAAACATGTAAAATAAATAAAAGAGAAAAAAAGATAAAACCCTAAATCAAAAGTTATTTTCTATATTCATCCTCCTCCCTCTAATAATTATTGTTATGAACTATTTATAGATATAGAAAACTTTGAATAAAATAATTGAGTCCAAAATAAATTAAGAATTCAAAACCTAAAAGGAGTTGAATTCCACGTGAACAGTGCGCCGCCTCAACTCTGTACCGTTTTCGTCAATTGTTGGTGTCTTTACAAATTCCCACGTGACAATGAGATACGAACCCCCACTTTGCTTTCTTTACTTTACTGACATTTGAATATATTGAAATATTAATATAATATTTAATTTAATCTATTAAGTTGTCTCCTTGATTTCATTTTTCAATCTTTCTTCTTTAATTCTTTTTAGTTTCAAACTTTTTAATTTTTTCATCAATTTAATCCTACAAATAAAATACACTATTAAATACAATTCATAAAATTCATGCTAAAAAAGGACAAATATAAATAATAATTGTGAGGCAAATAATAATTAAAAATATGTATTTTGGTCTCACATCAACATCCCACACTTAAACTTTTATTCGTACTCGAGCAAACATTAAAGCTCATCTAAAAAATTCACTGCTACAAACACTTAGGCCATATACCAATCTCAAAACATCAAGTACAGTTCTCAATCATTATGCATGATATCTATATAACAACAAACCTCTAACCTCCTAACCTCAAAGAAAGACTCTGAACTCATTAAATTTAAGCTTCCTCACCTATTCTCATAAAAAAAAGTTAATAATATCACCTATCAATCATGAAACAAGTGCCCTGACAAGAAGAAATAATCCATACACTCAAATCAAAAGATTGAATATAAATTAAGGACTTGACATCAAAAAACACTTTCACACTCGCAAAGAAAATTCACATGTATGCACAAAGAACCATAGGCTTACCCATTATGTACATCTCCACTAATTAAGCATGCTTGAATAGAATCAAATAGGACTTTAATGGGTTGTAATGTAGGCTAGGAGACGGATATGAAAACTATATAAGAGTGAATTACACTTCCTTAAGCACTTTGCAATTTTAGACTTCATCACCCATTATTTTCTTCTCTTTATTTTCATCCCTCTCTTCAAAAATTATTTCACAAGTAATTCTCATCATCTCAAGAATGTTTCAATCATTTTTTCCTCTTTGTTTTTTTAAAAAATTTCCTTCATAATAGCCACCCTTAACTTACGTATTTTACATGCGTTAGAGTGCACGATGTCCTTGGAAGGACCAGGGTCATCATCAAGGTAACTTTTTTTGTTCATCTTTTTATTTTTCACCTCACATTCTTTCAAAGAGGGCTTTTTAAGCACTTTGTAGCTATCATTGATTACCTTTTCACTCAACAATCCCTTTTTCTTCCGAATTAGAAACTAGAATAAGTATATGCTATAATGCTCAAGGAAGTAATGTGCAAAAACTAGAGATTCAACAAAATAGTTTAGGGCAAAATATGGCTACCAACAAAAGACTACACGTTCAAAAGGGCTAACAGTGATCTAATATCTGAAAAGGCTAAAATTTACCAGAAAAATCAAAGAAAACTTATTATCATCTCCTAAACAAAGTAACACGTTTTATTTCGCTTCAATAATATGCAGGACAAGTTCTAGACTAAGATGCAAATCATGGAATAAATAAAATCTCACCACATGGCACAAGTATCAATCAAGATGGATCAATTCCCCTTCTAAGAGAGACAGATCATAACAAACTACAAAATAAAATAAGCTTTATACAAAGTCACAATCATGAACCTAGATATCAAAGAGTTTGCAATTTCACTAGCAATCAAGCATTCACAAGAAAGTACTACTCAAAATTAGGCCCAAATAACAAGTATCACATAAATCAAAAGGGTCTTTTCCTTTCTCTCAAAAAAATAATAAAATAAAATTTACTTCCTAAAACAATTAAAAGACACTCGGTTCAAAGGGACTATCCTCAGAGAAAGAACCGAAAACAAAAGTCAATGAACTCATCCTAAAAAGAAAGAAAAGACTCAATAAAACAATAAAAACTAGGAATTTATTCTTCCACCCCACACTTAAAAAAGATTTTATGTCCCCAAAGCATCGAAGAAAATTTAAATCAAGGGTTAGGAAAACTCCCTGAGGCCTTCAGACCTAGCTAGTAGAATGTTCTCGTAATTTTCATCAAGGGACGTCACCCCACACTTAAGCTCAAACGTGTTCCTAAGCTCCAAAATCTTGGGTACTCATAATTCCCCTAATCTGCAAAAACAAGATCAAAAGGACTTGTCAATTAATTATTCTTACTAAATTAAAGATGAATATATTAACTAAACCAAAAATAAAGATAAAATAACTAAAAAGCAATTAACTAAGAAAAGATAGATGTTTACACAATCAATGAATAAATCGATCTATGATTATAATTTAACTAACAATCATGTTTAGCATTAATTTCTTCAACTTATTTGATTATGTAGTTATTGATTCACAAGGTTAAATGTATGAAAATTGTCTCCCGACCTCTAATCGCCTACGATAAATGACAACATAACTACATTGTTGAGCGGGAATAGGTTGGACCAAGTACCGAGCATTATGATTTCTTCTTGTATAGTGACCAAACATGGTTTCTAGGTATATCCCTATCCTAGATACAAATTAACCCTAATTATTAAGAGAAAATCATGCTCCTTATATTTCACGTTCTATCCTCTTATTCCTCTCCCGAGTTCAATTCGGACAATATGTTTATTTCAATGGTGATCAAGCATCAAAATAGTAATCACAAGAATATAAGAACAACTAATCTGATCAACAAATCATGCCACATCAAAATCACTAAACAATCATATTGTAAGTAAATATAATTCAAGAACGAGAAGTTTAACTCCACATAGACATAGAGCAATTATAACAAATCATTCAAATAAAACATGAAAATTAAATAAAAGAGAAGAAAAGATAAAAACCCTAAATCAAAAGTTATTTTCTACATCCATCCTCCTCCCTCTAATAATTATTGTTATGGACTATTTATAGATGAAGGAAACCCTGAATAAAATAATTGAGTCCAAAATAACTTAGTAACTCAAATGAACAGGGTGCCGCCTCAACTATGTACCGTTTCCGTCAATTGATGTTGTCTTCACAAATTGCCACGTGGTAATGAGATATGAACCCCCACTTTGCTTTCTTTACTTTGCTAACATTTGAATATATTGAAATATTAATATAATATTTAATTTAATCTATTAAGCTTCCTGCTTGATTTTCTTCTTCAATCTTTCATCTTTAACTCTTTTTAGCTCCAAACTTCTTTATTTTTCTATCAATTTAATTCTACAAATAAAATACACTATTAAACACAATTCATAAAATTCATGCTCAAAAAGGACAAATATAAATAATAAATTTGAGGCAAATAATGATTAAAAATATGTATTTTGGCCTCATATCATTGGGCCACACAGAACATGCACAAGTAAGCGTAAAAGAAAATATCAAAGCATATTGGATGGGGCACAATAAGAAATATCATTAGATCACAAAGCTGACCACAAGAGTCAGCCAAAACAGTACACCTTGCAACTGATATTTAGATAAAAAGATGAAAGAAAAAGGGAAACATGACTCATTTAGGTTGGAGGGGGAGGGGGAGTAAGGGTTCTCATAAGCAAAGACATCCCCTCATTTGCATAAACATGAGCTTGAATGATTTGCTTGTTGAGAGCTTTTACTTCCTCACTGAGTAAGGCTTTGTCTTCAGCAGCTGCTCGTTTTCAACTCTCAACTTCTCGACCTGTTTCTCATCCACACTACTGGTATCAGGTCCATTGGAGATAGCCCTTTGCAACTGAGCCTTCAGTTGCGCAATCTCAACCGCCTTATCATTCAGGATCACTATGAGGTCAGTAAACTCTCGTTTGAGAGAGGCTTGCTGCTCCAGAAGATCTGACACCTGAGACCTACCATTTGCCTTCCCTTCAAGACATTCACACTCTAAAAAGATGACAGCAGTAAATATTTTCTTGATGGTACCAGGTACTCGTCGTCCAAGAGGCACTTCGAAATGTTTGAACACATAGTTTAACAGATAGCCACAAGGGATGCCATGTTTGGTTAACTTCCAAGTCATCACCCTGTGCATATGTTCAAGCATTATAGAAGGAAGATTGATTTCCTCAAGTTCATCTAGTTTTTCCATGAGAAACAGATCAGCAGCAGATGCTACAGTTCTCTTCTTTGTCCTTGGTAATAGTACCTTATTGATGAACTCAAATAGTAGTTGGTATTCCCCTTTGAGAAACTTCTTAGGCAGACCTGCTAGCTTGATATCCTCATGCTTTGTGGCATGTTTGGTGAACTCACTGGAAGGTTTGCACCCTTCAATTGACTGGATCCCTTTAACAAGAACACCCAAAATGATTCCCAAAGTGTCCTCATCCAGAGCTATTTTGACCCTTTTAACAGTAGTCCTAACCCCCCATCACTCAGAAGCTCCATCTTGTAGTAAAATTCACGCACTTCGGGCTCATGCTAGTATGGTATTGGGGCTTCAAATAGATGATCCCAACTTTGCATAGAAACAGAATAAAAAAAAGTGGGCATACAAAATTCTGTAAGAATTTTAGGGTCGAAGACTCTACCATTCAACACCTTTTGGTTCTCCATCTCTGCTATACGCTCTTCCCTGGTCATCTCATTTTTTTCCGCTGGTTTTTGAACACGAGGACAAGGTACCTTGATAGGTTTTGATTTCACAGTGGCCCTTTTACTCACACTCTCTTTCATAACGGGAGATTTATTCGTTGATTTTTTACCCCTCTTTGATTTAATCTTCTCAATCTCTGCTTTCTTCCTTCTATTAGCCACAACCATAGAAATGTCATCGAATTCTGTCTCACTAGAACCTACAGCCAGAGGTGTAGAGGTAGGTTCCTCAGGCATATGACCCTCTCTTCTTCTCTTCTTGATTCTTTCCGTTTGAATTTCATTTGCTGCTATGGAAGTTCCCATCATCTTTTGCATCTCTCGTCTAGTGGAATATCTTTTCTTATCCCCTTTTTATTTGGATTCTACCATCTTTCCCTTGCCCTTTCATTTTATTTCATGTTCAGACTTGGTGGGTTCATTGTCAAGTTCATTCTCAAGAACAACCTCAACTGCTTCTAGATCTAGGGCACCCACTGTTAATGCATTTGCACCTCTAACCCCTTTTCTACGCCATACAAAGGCAATTTCTACTTCCTCCTCCTTCTCACTGTTTCACCAAAAGATTTGGGAGTTTGGTCGCACAGAGGTTAGGCACAGTGAGGGACCTGTTCCAGTGACCTCGAATCTTGTTCCAACAGAGTTGGTTGAGCATCACCTCTAACAAAGGCCAAACTTTGTACAACCACCAATTTTTCTGCCACCGCTAGAATGTTTGACTCAAGACCTCTTTCCTCAAGCAAATCTCCATCAAATAGTTGCTCTGACATAGTAGATGACACAACCCTAGAAACCACTTGTACTTCTTCAGTAGGAAGGTCAACACTGGCTTCTCAACTGATTGGGCCTCAGAGTTCTGGGATTTTTCACCAGATATAACCAACGTAGGAGAGCAAGGTAAAACTTCCCCAGATGGAAGTGCAGGAGATGCCACCACTTCAGTGTGAGGTGTTTTGGATTCACCCGTCTCACCAACTCCACAACTAGTGTGGAAGGGGATTTTTCTGGGGGAGGAATGGAGAAATTGAATGAACTGGATTTTCAATTTCTTGGGAGATAGGAAGCTTTGAAGAGTAAGAAGAGTTAGTCATTTTGATGCGAAGGAAAGAAAAGGCTTAGAAAGATAATAGTGAATACAAAAGGTGATTAGGAAGAGATTAGGATAGTTTGGATTCACTAAAAAGGATTGTATTTAAAAAGGGTATCGGTCTCTGAAAAGTAGCGACGCTTGGATTTAAAGTGAAAGGATGTCTGAAACTGACACAATGAATGGGGGAGGGACACGTGGCAGTGCTCATTGACAGAAAATTGTGTAGCATATATGATACTAACCTATGGAGGAAGATGTCCCTTTTAGTAGATAACTCTGCTTGTATGATTAGATATTCCCTTTAGCCAACATTCCATGAGTGTATACCTCCAATAAGGTACCAGATGTGAATTCTCAAACGATAAGCAATACAACTAGTATAGATACCTGCCCTCCCTAACATAGCCAACTGGGAGATTTCGTCCAAACTTGTTATGGAATTAGGTTATCTTTTGCATCCCCAGCCTCAGTCTATTCTTGACAAAACTTTCTTTACCCAATGGCTTTGTAAAGATGTAATCCACTTGGTCTTCTGTCTTGCAAAACCTCATCACTACATTTTTCTTTTCAACATTACCCGTTAGGAAGTGATGCCTCACATCTATATGTTTTGTCCTCTTATGCTGAACAGGGTTCTTGGCCATGTTCATTTCACTTGTGTTGTCACATATGAGAGGAATAGAGTGTGTGAAAACACCGAAGTCTTCAAGATTCTGCTCAATCCATAAAAGTTGAGCACCGCATGATGCAACAACCACATATTTTGCTTGTGTTGTAGACAATGCCACTGAATTTTGCTTCTTAGTGCCCCAAGAAATCAATGATGATCCTAGGAAATGTGTCATGTCTAATGTGTCTTTTTTATCAACAAGAAAACATGCATTATCAGCATCAATAAGATCAAAAGAGTCACCAGAAGGATAAAAGAGGACTAGGTCCTATATTCCCTTCAAGTATCTCAGAATTCGCTTGGCTACCTTCAAGTGTGATTCCCTTGGTATTGCTTGGAACCTGGCACACATCCCTGCATTGAAGACCATGCCAGGCCTGCTTGCAGTGAGGTACATAAGTGACCCAATGATATCCTTGTACATGGTCTAATTAACATCAATCCCTTCTTCATCCATGTCAAGTTTGACACTTGTGCTCATGGGAGTGTCAAGAACTTTTTCCTCAAGCATGTGGAACTTTTTGAGCAGTTCTTTTATGTACTTCTCTTGGCATATTGATGTACCCTTAGAGTACTGTTTGATTTACAATCCCAAGAATAAAGTAAGCTCTCCGATCATGCTCATTTCAAATTCACTACTCATTAAGTCTGCAAACTCTTTGCACAGTGAATCTGAGGTAGCTCCAAAGATGATGTCATCTACATATACCTGCACAATCAGCAACTCCTTACTTCTAGAATTTAGAAACAGAGTATTATCTATTTTACCTCTCTTGAACCCATTTGTCAGAAGAAACTTTGACAAGCCTTCATATCAAGCTATGGGAGCTTGCTTAAGACCATACAAATATTTGTCAAATTTTAGCACATGGTTTTGGAGATTAGTATCTTCGAAGCCAGGAGGTTGCTTGAAATACACTTCCTCCTTCAGATACTCGTTCAAAAAGGTACTCTTGACATCCATTTGAAACAGCTTGAACTACATGTAGGCATCAAAGGCTATTAGGATTCTGATGGCTACCATTCTGGCTATAAGAGCAAAAGTTTCATCATAGTCAATCCATTCCTCTTGATTATATCCTTGTACCACAAGTCTTGACTTGTTTCTGGTGATGATCCCATGCTCATCAAGTTTGATAATGGTCCTGTTGAGAGGTCTGGAGATCAGGTGCCATATCTTGCTTCTTTCAAACTGATGAAGTTCTTTCTGCATTGATGTTACCCAATCGGCATCCTTTAAAGCTTCTTTGATGTTCCTGGGCTCAATGGTGGATATAAAGGCTAAATATGTAACTAGATTTCTTAATTTGGATCTAGTTGTATTCCAGAGTCAAGCGGAGAAATAAGATTGTCCAATGGATGAAAAGATTGATGTTTCCATCCGGACTTTCTAGTTATCTCTTCTTCAATATCAGCACCAGATTCATTTTCTTCTGGCTCTGGGTACTGAGACACTTTTTCTTGAGCTGCACCAGCAGGGACTAGGTTCCTCTGTGAGTTATGCACTTTTTCCTTCTTTCGAAACCTGTTTGCTTCCAGGATTTTGGATGACCTTGTCTTGTTCTCCATTCATCAGCTCATCTAATCCAATGTCTTCTATGTGTTCATCTTTTCTCTTATCATCAAATTCATCAAAAATCACATGCATACTCTTTTCAACACATAGAGTTCTCTTATTAAAGATTTTGTACGCCTTGCTGGTACAAGAGTATCCAATAAACACTCATTCATCACTCATGGAATCAAACTTGCCAAGATCATCATTTTCGTTATTCAATACGAAGCATTTACACCTAAAAGGCCTCAGATAAACAATTGAAGACTTCTTGTCATTCAATAACTCATAAGGAGTTTTCTTGATCACAAACCTGATGAGGCACCTGTTTGTAACATATCAAGCTATGTTGACTGCTTCTGCCCAGAAATTCATTATAAGCCCAGAGTCAATCAGCATGGTTCTATCAATATCCACCAAGGTCTTGTTCTTTCTTTCCACTACTTTATTTTGCTGAGGAGTTCTTGGTGCAGAGAAGTTGTGATAAATTCCATTTTCGGCACAAAAGTCTACAATTTGAGAGTTTTCAAACTCTGTGCCATAATCTGATCTAATGCTTGTAATTTGGCAAAGGTGACCAGTAGTCCAGTTGTCTCATCCTTAGTCCGCACAAAACATGTTCCAGGTGAACTTGGAGAAGTCATCAACAATTACCAAAATGTATTTCTTACCTCCTCTGCTTTGAATTCTCACAGGTCCACATAGATTCATGTAAAGAAGTTCTAGAGGTCTGGTTGTGCTTAACCCTTTCTTGGTTTTGAAGGATAATGTCATTTGCTTCCTAACACAGGCCTCTCAAACTTTGTTGTCAGAAAACTTCAGTTTAGGCAATTAGCGGACCAGGTCCCGTGCAACAAGCTTATTTGGCAAAGATGAACTCACATGTCCCAATCGCCTATGCCATAGATTTGCATTGTCTATTTGAGCACTAAGACATGAGAGACTGTCCCCTTCTACTGAGTCAAGATCTGAAACATACATATTTTTTACTCTTTTGGCACATATAACAACCTTGTTGGTTACACAATTAGTGACTAAACACCTGTTAGACAAGAACTTAACTTTATTTCCCTTAGCGCAGATTTGAGATACACTTAAGATATTGTATTACAAACCATTTACATAATGAACATTGTATATGGAGTGATCAATTGATCTTCCTATTTTCCCAATTCTGAGAATGAAACCCTTCTTCCTATCGCCAAATGATACACCGCCACCCTGGTGTGCTTCCAAAGAGAGGAAGTTTTGAGTATGTTCAGTCATGTGCCTTGAACATCCATTGTCCATGTACCAACACTGACTGCTTCCTCTCTTCTATACAAGAATCACTTATTAGACTTAGGAACCCACTTGAGATGGAGTTCCCAAAAAATGTCAAGAGGTTTAATAAGAAACCTTCATGTCCATGGGGGTAAAGTAATCTTGTTAAAATGGTATCTAGGACCAGGTACCTTTTTATTTTCTACACTACCTTTCTTAGACTTGAAGTAGTTCTCCTGCCTTTATTTTACTCCTTTTAGAGACTCATATTTTTCTTTCAGGTGACCATTTTTACCACAATGGGTACAGAGAAGGTTATAAAAGACAGAAACATATTTATTGTAAGGATTGTATGGAGGCTCTATTGGTCTACAACCCAAACCCATTCTGTTGTTGAACTTCTGATTCGCTAGGTTCGAAAGGATCTTAGATGAATCAGTCCATTTCAGATAATGGTTCAGCTCTTCTTTAATCTTACTAAGATCCTTCATCATTTGAGAGTTCTTCTCAAGAGAAGCAGGTAATTTATGCTCAGAAGTCTTTAAATTCTCTTCTAATTCAATCTCAAGGTTACTGAGTTTCTTTTTTTTTTCCTTTAGAGGTACCATGTTCCTAGCTGGGTTGCATGTTCTCAGTTTCTACGATACTTATCCTAACACTCATTTCAGTCATTTGAGAGTTAAGAGTTGTGTTTTCATCCTCACAGAGACTCAATATCTCATTAATTGTCCTATTTTTAGTGGTTAATTCACCTACTTAGTCAATTAGTAATGCAACGAGTTTTCTTAATCTCTTAATGGATAAAGTATCTAGATCACTTTTGAGATCAAAGAGGGTTACCTCATCCTGAGTTTCTTCATCGTCTGAGTTTTACATCAGTGAGAAGATGGAGTTGAAGACTGTTTCGTCATCTTTAACAGCCATCATTGAGACATCTTCATGATTGTCCTCCTCTTTCTCTAACTCACTGGACTCATTTCCCCAGACTGCAAATGCTTTCTTTACGACCTAAACAGCATGAGCCTTTCTTGTGGTATGGTCTGGGACCTGGTCCCTTCTTCGAGGTTTGAAGTCCTGAGTTTCCTACTTCTGGCTTGGACAGTCCCTCATAAAGTGACCAGGCTTCCCACATTTATGACAAAGGTCATTTGCATTTGCTGCTCTGATGGAGGAACCTTTCTTTTGAAACCCTCAATGCTTCTTGATTATCTTCTGGAACTTTCTAGTGATATATGTCATTTCATCCTCCTCCTCAGTCCCATCATTTGAAGATATTTTCAAGGCCACATACTTCTCCTTCTTTCCTTCCTTCATGGTTGACCCATGTTGCTTGTTCAACTCATAGGTTTGAAGAATTCCAATCAGCTCATCAATGGTGAGTACCTTCAGATCTCTTGCTTCAGTGATAGCATTCACTTTGCTCTCTCATGACTTGGGAAACACCTTGAGAATCTTTCGAACTTTTTTGCTTGGTTGAATAGGCTCACCAAGACATCTCAATTCATTGGTTATGGAAGTGAATCTTGTATTCATCTCGTGGATGGTTTCACCTTACTTTATGCAGAAGTTCTCATATTGAGTCATTAGCATATCAACCTTAGACTCAATTACTTGTGTCGTTTCTTCATGGGATATTTTGAGACAATCTCATGTCTCTTTAGCTGTCTCGCAAGCAGAGATTTTGTTGTACTCATCAGGACCGATTCCACATACCAGAATCTTTTTTGCTTTATAGTTCTTCTCTATCTTCTTCTGCCCGTCTGCTTCATTATATTCCCTTCTGGTTTTGGGAATCACCTTATCCATCTACTACATCTTTTGTGGGAATGTAAGGTCCATCAATAATTACATCCCATAGCTCAGTGTCTTCATCAATGATGTAGTCATGCATATGTGTCTTCCACCAATATAAAGTTGTCCGTTGAAACGAGGTGGTCTGGTAGTTGACTGACCTTCTTCCACGTTGGGTGGAGCAGACATTCCTTCAGGATCTTTTCTTCTCTTGGTGTTACCCAAATAGAAAAGTGAAGCTTTTATACCACTTGTTGGAATGTATGTGTCCACTAGTACTATAGGACCAGGCCCGCCCTCAGCACAGCTAAGACAGACAGAATGAAATACCAAAAGTAAAAATATCATGAATATGACTATTAAAATAATTTAGGATTCACAATCATCAAATATCATGGGAGTAATGGAAATAAACAGCTACCTCTCAAAGTCCTTTGAAAGCCTCGAAAATCAAATGAAGAAGATCACATGGGTCCGGGATCAAAACCTACACAAGTGTAAAAGCAAGGAGTGAGTACCAAACAACACGTTACTCAGAAAGCAACAACCTAAACAAGGTTAAACTAAGTTAGAATACGAGTACTCTTTACATCCCAACTAAACCACCTCAACTTTAACCTGCATAGATATCCGCCCAACCGTACATTTCACAAGAAGAATTCACAAGTTTTCATAATCACAGTCCAACCGTTACATACATCCACAACAGACAAAAACCTTAGTTGCATATGTAAAATTAGGTATAGTGAAATAAAAGATACAACTAAGTATAGTGAAACTGAACGAAAGGCGTGAAGTGACATGTTCGATGTTTTCCCCACTTTTTTTGAAAGTTTTTTCAACCGGCAATTTAAAACTTTAACATACATTCTTCTTCGACTTCTTTTCTTGCAATTTATTCATGATTAATGGGTTGTTCCGTCGTTTGTATCTATTTTCATGAAAATCATCATCCGAGTCAAAAACATGAGAAACTAGATTTTCACTTTGTGTAACCAATTGGGTAAGATCAATACTAAAAGATGGACTAGAATCCAAATATATCAAAAAAATTGCATATGAACAACCTAAAAATGAAAAAATAATTGAACTACTGAAAGGAAAAGAAATGTTGAAGAAATCGTTCTACATTTTTATGAACTTAAAATTGATGAAGAAGACTAGGATAATACAGTTGTAATTCAAAAATGGTGAGTGGGAGGCAATTATTGATACCTGGGCGTGATTTTTGGCGTAAAATAATGGAAGAAAAGCATGAAGTTGGAAGAGTAATAATAATGTATCCGAGAATAGGAGAGAGTGTAAAGAAAAGAAGATTTTTTGTAATTTTTTCAACTGATAGGGAATTTTAGAGAATATGGTAAAAAAATGTTGTGTAGTTAGGTAGTTTTTCCTAGTATTTCATATTTAGATAATTGTTACTTGACTACAATTAAGTTAATTTATTCATTAGTGGTGAGTTTAATTTATATCTTCTTTTCTATGATTAATAAACAATTCAAATAAAAGAGGTAAAAATATTGATTCTTGTGACATAAGATAGTTCACGCATTCTTACTTTTTTGAATTTAATTAGTTTCCAAAGACCAAATATCATTCTATGAAAATAATGAAGGCCACAATGCTAATGTTATAGATCGTTTATATTATATCCAATAATGATTTTCTTATTGTAATGTGATTAGCATATCATTCAAAAACGCCAGATAATTCGGTTGTAGGTATAATGACTTTGACACGTGGTTGTCCTTGGATGAGAAATTCCTCCTATGGAACTCTATTTCATTTCGTCTTTGTAATGGTTAGGTTCATTCTTTTCCTTATCATTTTTCATCTCCTTAAATAAATATGTATGGGTATTCTGTATAGTGATGTTATAAATGATACATGGAGTTCTCTGTTTCTTTTATGTTTTAATTATTTGGTAAACACTACTATGTCTAATTGTAGTACCAAACGTAATGTAAATGGTACTTTATACTTGACATCATTTGATTGGATATATGTTTTTGGGCTTTTTCTGTTACCATGTGTATTTGATGTACCTTTCTGAAGCAGACATGTGTATTATGATTCTGTTCATAGTCTTTGGTTGTTTAACTATCCAAATGTATATTCCTTCATCTTCTTTTCTTTCCCCATTTTTTTATCTCTTCCGAACGTCTCAAGAGTTTTTTGAGCTCTCTTCATCTTCTCAATTGGTATTACAATATTCAAGTTTCCTCTCTCACCCTTTCCAACTCCTTCTCTCTCTTTCAATATTTTTAATTGGTATGATATTCAGGATACATTAGTTGTAAATTGTCAATAGTGTAAAATTAATTTTGTGTCTGGTATTTCTTCAGATATTTTGGTAGTCTGACATGAATCGTTATGAGAGAATGTGTATGTATCTCTTAAGCATGAAACAATAGTAAATAGATGTAATGAATTGTATGTGATACATACAACAAAAAGTAAGAAGTAACATGTATTAGAGACATTTTGTATTTCTAATGTGAGAGTATTACTGATTTTTATAACGTGTATCATGCTATTACATATGATACATACAACCAATGTAATAATTAAGATGTATCAATGTAACACACAAGTATCAAAATAGAGGGCATAGCATGTTAGAACTTCAAGGTGCCACCTCACAAGGACCAACCATGGGTTCGTGGATGGGCATCAAGAAGACTGACTGAGGCAGTAACCACGCCAGGACCCACACCATGTCGATGGGTCCATGGCTCGTGGGTAGGGGAACCGTAGGTGGCCAAAAATATCTGACTAGACCACACTTGACATAGGTCCATCCTTGGTCTGTCGGCAGGGTCTCATGGGTGGAGGCTGGGCAGCTTAGTTAATGACTTCAGGGTCTTTTTCTAGTTTTAATTAAATCAATGTGGTGTCATTTTTCCTAAGTCTAGAACACCTATATAAGTATTTTTAACCCCAAAATCCCCCATTCAAGTCATTCTGTCAAATCCTAAAAGAAAATCACAAACTCCTCTCAAATATTCTCTCTCTAGAAGTTGGAAGAAAAAGGAAGAAATTGAAGCTAGGGTCAAGTCAAGTCAATCTTCAAGCTTGTGAGTGCTTTGTAATCAAGGTATGATGGCTTTTCATCCATGGATATCTTCCATCCATAGAGTCCCCTAGAATTTCCCCAATTTGATGAAGAATTTCCCAATTCTAGTTAGAGTTTCTTCCAATATTGTGGGTTATGATGAATAAGGATACAATTGAGTGGATTATGATTGTTTGTGATAGAATTGATAGAATTAAATTTTTCTAGGGTGAAATTACATGTACCCATGCCTATTCCATGATTCTAACCTAGAATTGATATAATTAGGTTAATTCTATGAAGGGAAACTTTATAGGTTTAGGCTTATCCTTATAGGATTGATGAATTATGATTAGAATTGCTTGAGAATAAAGCATAGATGATGATCATGAGATGTAGTGCTTTGAGAGTAAAGCTTATGATATGAATTGTTGGTAATTGATGTTATTGTGTGGAAATGATACTTCCCACATGAATTGCTTAGATTTGAATGTATGAATGTGAAAGGCTTTCTCACATTAATGATTCTAGGTTTAAAGGACTGCTCACCTAAAATAAATCTAGACTAAAAGATTATGTAATTGATGAGGCTAGAGGCGATTACCCTTGACCTCCATATAAGAAGGATATGAGATGACTCGCATACTCCTTAGAATTGAACAAGAGGCAATTACCCTTGACCTCCATATAAGAAAGATATGAGGTGATTCACATACTCCTTAGAAATGAACAAGAGGTGATTCCCCACGTTCTTACTAAGATGAACAGACATGGAGGCAAGTACCCATGCTCCTTATAAAATTATGTGGAGGCGAGTACCCGTGTCATATGATGTGATTGTGGAGGTGCGTACCCATGATCTTAAAGCAAGTAAGGCAAGTCCATTAGCCTTTGTAAGTAAGGCAAGAGGCGAATACCCATTAGCCTTTGAAAGCTAGGCAAGGAGGAGAATCCCTATGTCTTTAAAAGTAAGTATGAATAATGTTAACTATGTTATAATAAATGAATATCTTGGATTTTTGCTTGAGATGCCTTCTATGAGGTAAGCTTGACTAGAGGCGGATGATCCAAGTCTTGACTAAGTATAAGTAAGGTTACTTGAGAAGTGTTCCTTTCTTACTACGATGTTGATGTATGTGCATTGATTATACTTATGGTTTATATTGACTAACCATTATGTTTATGTTGTTTATGTTGGCTATCATATTTAGTACATCTATGTACTAACACATACTTTTGCCTACATTTTTTATCAAAATGTAGGGTCCGGTGATATTGATACTCACACTCCTCGCTAGGTTCATAGTTGATCAAAGAGTGAAGATTTGGTGAGTCCTCATTGTGTTCGAGGATTTGATCACCATTCCCTTTATGTTTCTTTCATTTAATGTCTTAGACTATTGTATGGGTTGTGTCCCGACACTTTATTCATGCTGTTTAGATGGTTTGAGACAAGTGTATTAGACTTTCGCTCATTTTATAAAGACTTTTATTGTATTGAAAATGTTTTAAATTTGTGCATCATTTCTATTACTTTATGTTATGATATGCTAGGTGGCTTGTATGAGGCCTCTCGAAGTCTTATACGCCTTGTTACATCTAAGGAGTACCCTTGGGTCGTGACAAACTTGGTAATCAGAGCACAAGGTTTAAAATGGTTCTAGGATGTCTCAAACCATGTTAAGCAGAGTCTTGTTCATAAGGGTGAAGCGCGCCACATTTATGAATGAAAGACTAATAGATGTTTAAGAAACTTCACTTCTTCATTTCTCTAAGTTGTGACATGGAGCTTAGCTCTATAAGGTTTTTCTCCTAATCCTTACCCGATGGTTTTCAAGATATGACTACTAGAAGGGATAATGCTAGAAGGACTGAGGGAGACAATATGGATCAAGAAGTTCCTCCCCAAGTTCCTCCTCAAGATCTGATTGATCTTTTGATTGAGAATGTAACAAATATGGATTTTAGACCGGCTTTTCAAGTATTGGCTCAAGTAGTGATGGCCCAAGCCAATAGAGAGATGGTAACCCCCATTAATTCAAATATAAGTGCGGCGGCGGAGGCAAAAGTGAGAGACTTTACAAGGATGAAACCTCCGGAATTTTATGGCTCCAAAGTTGAGGAATATTCTCAAGAATTTATTGATGAGGTCTATAAGATACTTGATATTATGGGCGTGACACCGGTAGAGAAGGCGGAATCAGCCACTTATCAACTCAAAGGGGTTGCTCAGATTTAATTCAATCAATGGAAGGAGGAAAGGCCGGAAGAAGCTGGTCCCATAAAGTGGGAAAGGTTCAAAAGTGATTTTCTTGATAGATTCTTCCATCTTGAGATGAGAAAATTCAAGGTCCTTGAGTTCATTAACCTTCGCCAGGAAATATGAGTGTAAGGAAATATGCTTTGAGGTTCACTCAACTATCTAAATATGCTCCTTCTATTGTGGCGGACCGTAGGACCATGATGAGTAAGTTTGTGTCGGGTGTGTCCGACTTGGTAGTCAAAAAGTGTCGCACCGCGATGCTTGTCTATGACATGGATATTTCTCTCCTTATGGTGCATGCCCAACAAATTGAGGAAGAAAAGCTCAAGAAAATATCTAGGGAAGAAAAAAGGGAAATAACAGATGATGGTAACTTTTCATATTTTAGGTCACGGGGTCATTCAAGGTTCGAGCAAAAGTTCTCCGGGCAAGGTTCTTCTAATGCTCCTCCAAGGTCTAACAATGAAAGGTTGCATAACCCTAAACCTCAAGGAGATGGTAGTAGGTTCATGATGCCTACTTGTGCTTAGTGTGGGAGAAATCATGAGGGTAAGTGTCTAGCAGGTTTCAATGATTGCTTTGGGTGTGGTAATACGGATAACAAGTTACAGAATTGTCCTTTGGTTGCTAAGAATGAGGGAGATAATCATCGTAGGGATCAACCCAACCCCTCATCCGGTCCAAGTGGTTCGGGTGCGAATGCTCCTAAGCAAAACCAATTTTATGCTCTCCAGGCTTGAAGTGATCAAGAGAGTTTCCCGGATGTGGTGACTGGTATGTTAAGAATATTCAAATAGATGTTTATGCTTTTCTTGATCCCGGTGCTACTTTGTCCTTTGTGACTCCTTTTGTGGCCATGAGGTTTAATGTGCTCCCTGATGTGCTATTAGAACATTTTTCTGTCTTGACTGTTGTTGGTAATTCTGTTGTGCCTAAGAGGGTCTATAGAAAATGAGTCGTTTCATTGTCCTATAAAGTTACTCTTGTTGACTTGGTAGAACTTGATATGTTAGACTTTGGTGTCATCCTTAGTATAGATTAGTTTCATTGATGTTATGCTGTTATTGATTGTAGTACTAGGGTAGTCAAATTTTAGTTTCCAAATGAGTCTATCCTAGAATGGAATAGGAAAATTATATGCCTAAGGGTCAGTTAATCTCTTTTCTAAAAGATAGAAAGAATATTATAAGGGTTGCTTTTACTATCTAGTTAGGGTGAGGGATGTAGATTCTGAAACCCCTATTCTTGAGTCGGTCCCCATTGTGAATGAGTTTTCGGAAGTGTTCCCCGATGATTTGCCCGGTATTCCTCTAGAAAGGGAAATAGACTTTTTTATTGACCTTCTCCCAGATACATAACTTATTTCTATTTCTCCTTATAGAATGGCTCTAGTAGAACTTAAGGAGTTGAAAGAGAAGTTGAGGGATTTGTTGGATAAGGGTTTCATCCAACCAAGTATCACTTTTTGGGGTGCTCCAATTTTGTTCGTTAGAAAGAAAGATGGGTCCATTCGTATGTGTATCGACTATCGACAATTGAACAAGGTGACCATTAAGAACAAGTATCCTCTCCCAAGGATTGATGATTTATTTGACCAACTTCAAAGGGCAAGTTATTTCTCTAAGATTGATCTCCGATCGTGATATCACCAACTGAAGGTGAAAGATGACGACATTCCAAAGATGGCTTTCTGAACTCAGTATGGTCACTATGAATTTCTAGTAATGTCATTTGGTTTGACTAATGCTCAGGCGACGTTTATGAACTTGATGAACACAGTATTTAGACACTATCTTGACATGTTTGTGATAGTGTTTATCGATGATATTTTGATCTATTCAAGAAGTGAGAATGATCATATTGATCATTTAAGGATCATATTGCAAATCCTTAAGGACCAACATTTTTTTGCAAAGTTTAGCAAATGTGAATTTTGGTTAAGGTCCGTAGCTTTCCTTGGTCCTATTGTGTAAACCAAGGGTATTGAGGTATATCCTAAGAAGACGGATGCGGTCAACAGTTGTCCTAGTCCTCTAACTCCTTCGATATTAGAAGCTTCCTAGATTTGGCCGGTTATTATAGAAGGCTTGTTGAAGGCTTCTCTTCAATTGTGTCTCCTTTGATGGCTTTGACTCAAAATAAGGCTAAGTTCATATGGTCGGAAGCGTGTGAGAAAATTTTTCAAGAGTTGAAAGATAGACTTACTTCCGCTCCGGTGTTAACCTTATCGGAAGGGACGGAAGGTTTTATGGTGTATTGTGATGCCTCGAGAATTAGGCTAGGGTGTGTGCTAACGAAAAATGGGAAAGTTATTGCCTATGCCTCAAAGCAACATAAAAAGGGTAACATCTCACAATTTGAAATAAATAGGAAGAAGCTAAGAATTGGAAATAGTCATTTTTGGAAAGAAAGAAAATGTGGAAATTTTGTTAAGTTAGAATAAGTTGAGTTTTGGTCAACTTCAAACGGCCATAACTTCTAGATCAGGATGAGTTAGGTGAACTTCCAGATATGGTACGAAATCTCTTGGAATAATATTTCCAACGACACCGAGTTTGCGCTATTCCGAGTTCGTATGAGTGAGTTATGCCCTTTGGAAGTTGGGTTGTTCGAATAAGGAAAGTCTAAAACCGGATTTTTGAAGGGTAGTTTGGTCTTTTCCTTACCCTTTTATTTTAATTCGTTTTTGGTAATTACTTAGGGGTATAAACTGAATATGGTCAGTTTACGCTTTGGAGAATTTGAGTTAGGGTTTTAAGAGAAGAGAAAAGAAGAGGAGAAAGGACAAGAGAAACAAGATTCGTCAAGATCGTTCTAGTTTGATCATGAATTTCATCAAGGGGTGATCCCTACAAGGTATGTGAGATCACATAGCGTTGGGTTAGTTCACCCACGCGCCAATCATGATTTAATTTTAGCGAAGTTATTAGATTTCAAAGAAAATTCTTGACTTCTTGATGAAATTCGTTTGAATTCTTGCGGGTTGTGTTATTGGAGTTTTCTTGAGATTGATTCATGTTTTTAGTTGTGTTTTCGAGTAGAATCTGATGTATATTGAGGGTATAAATGATTCTAAGTGTTTGGTGAAAGAACCATTGAAGTTTAGAGGGTTTAGAGATGAAAAACGAGCAAGAAAAGTCGTCAAACTCCTGGGGAAAAGGGTGGGGTGTCGCGCCAGCCAGCGCCTCCCAAAAGGGTCTATGAAGCTTACCCCTTAGGGCAATGCGCCAGATAGTGTGCCCCAGAGCAGTCTCTGATCTTTTCCCTCTGGCTCCCCGCGTCTCTCAGAGCGCAGGGACGCCAGTCCTTCCCCTTTCTTCCCCACCTTTTCGTACTAGCTCCTTAGCAATGTACCTATGCTTTCTAGTTGTTTCCAACACTCTAAGGTACATCTAAACATCATGAAATCATCCATAAACATGAGAATATGAACCTTGAATCCATAATTCAATTCAAGGAAAGTTAAGATCAAGGTCAACAGAAGTAATAGTCAAGTCAACAAAAGTGCTTAGAGTTTTCCAAAAATATTTTCCAAATGTTTTAACTTTGTTTTAAGACTTAAAGTTCAAGTTGAGTAGAGGTTAAAGAGTAAATTTTGAAGTTCATTTCTTCAAAAGAAGTATATCGGGACTATATATTTCCAAAGAGTAAAATGTTTTCACATTTAAACAAGAAAGGAAACCTTGATTTCCAAAGAGCCTTTGAGCTAGTTTTTAGAAAAGAGTAATCGCTTTCTAAATGAAGCAAGAGAGGAAACTATGATTTTCAAGATAGCCTTTGAGCTAAGTTTTTGAGCAATTATATCAAATCACAGAAAGAAGTATGTTTTTAAGCATAGGAGCTAATATCATATTTTTGGGAGTAGTATTGACCACCAATAAGGGAGAGAGTTCAGACAACTCATAGCCCCCATAAACCATGTAGCCATCATGGGTAGAAAAAGGGTCATACTTGTTAGATGATTCATTTAGTGCTTTTAAGCATAGAATACTAAATCCACTTAGTAGTTCAGGTTCTATACCCTCGGCAAGGTTTGGACGGCCCTGGCAGTGTGAGACAAAATGTTGTTTCATCATAATAGCTTTTAAGTGATGGTTGTCGGTTAGAGAAACTCTGACAGAAGTAATTGTATTCTAAAATACATAGTTTATTTGCATTTTTACATACATTTCAGAGTTATGTTGTATCTTTGCATACACACAGAGTTGACATCATGTTTTAAACAACTTTTCTTTATATTGCGCTTGTTTTAAACTACTTTATATTGAAATGAGTTCAGTTATGTTTAGTTGAGTTGAGCCAGGTAAGTGTTCCTTTTAGATTATTTTCAAGCTTAAGGTGTGTTTAGCATTCCAACTTGCATACTCGTACATTCAATGTACTGATGTCATTTGACCTGCATCTTATTATGATGCAGACACATGTTACTAGAATCGGCATCCAGTGCATCGTTGATCCAGTGAGAACTCCAGAGTCAGTTGGTAAGCCTCTTTGCATTCCAGAGGACTCTTTTTTATTGCTTTCAGCTATTTTATTAGTTCATTAGGATGTCGTGGGGTTTGTCCCGACATCCATCTCAGTTGTTTTAAAAGTTTCATAGACAGTCAGATGTTAGTTCCTTAGTATTTTCATTGTCGTTATATTATGTTAAGACTTAAGTTTTCCTTAATGGCCAAGTTGAATGTTCCTTTATAACATTCCAGTTTATTTCATAGATTTATATTTATTGATTTAAGTCTTTCGCTAAGTAAGTAATCCAGGCCAAGGGTTGGCTTGGGGACAACAATGGTTCTCGAGTGCCAGCCACGTCCGTGGGGTAGGCTTGGGGACAACAATGGTTCTCGAGTGCCAGCCACGTCCGTGGGGTAGGCTCAGAGAGTGAAAAACTTGGTATCAGAGCAGAGAGTTCAAGAGTCCTAGGGATTCTATGAAGCCATGTATGTAGAGTCCTAGTTATCGGTGTGAAGCGTGCCATATCTATAATTAGTAATCTGCAACACTTAGGAAATTTTCTCATTTCTTTCACACTCATTTCATGCGTTAGAATTTGATCTATAAAAAGTTTCCTTCTAATTCATACTTGCGCTTGTTTTCAGATAATCATGCCTCCACGAAGAGCTATCAGAGGTCATCCTACTAGACGTAATGTTGATGAACAAGAGTTACCAAATGCACCTAAAGTGCAACCTAAAGGAGAAGTTACAAATGCTGAGTTCTGTGAGGCTATCCGGATGTTGAGCCAAGTTGTGACCAACCAATCTGGGAAACAAAGAGGAGCTAGATAGGAAGTGGCTGATACTTCTAGGATCCGAGAGTTCTTGAGGATAAATCCTCTAAGTTTCACGGGTTTGAGAACTACTGAGGATCCGAAGAATTTTATTGAGGAACTGAAGTAGGTATTTGAGGTCATGCATGTTGCCGATACTGAGCGAGTTATACTAGATGCATATCAGTTGAAGAATGTTGCTAGGACTTGGTTTGATCAGTGGAAAGAGGGTAGAGCTGAGGATGCACCACTTACTTGTTGGACTTGTTTTGTGGAAGCTTTCTTAGGGCATTTCTTTCCCCAAGAACTGAAAGAGGCTAAGGTACGAGAGCTCCTCACACTTAAGCAAGATTCTTTGAGTGTTCATGAGTATGGGGTAAAGTTCACCCAATTGTCCCATTATGCTCCAGAGATGGTTGCGGACATAAGGAGTAGAATGAGCTTGTTTGTTGCTGGGCTGTTTCATCTGTCGAATAAGGAAGGTAGGGCTGCAATGTTGATATGCGACATGGATATCTCAAGGTTGATGGTCTATGTGCAACAATTTGAGGAAGAGAAGTTGAGGGATAGAGAGGAGTTAAAGAACAAGAGGGCTAAGACAGGGAATGAGTTCGGGCAGCAGAAAAGTAATGCCAACCGGTCATCCTTCGAACAGAAGAAAAAGAAGGGACCTGCTCCATCATCTACTAGTGCACCTGCACCTAAGAACAAAGGTGAGTACAATAGTCAGAATTTCAGAGCTAAACCTGTCTATTCACAGGGTAGCATGGCGCAAGGGGGTAGTAAGCCTCCTGTCTGCGCTAAGTGTGGTAGGAATCCCTCAGGTACATGTCGTGAGGGCTCCACTGGTTGTTTCAAGTGTGGTCAGAATGAGCATTTCATGCGAGAAAGTCCAAAGAATAAGCAGGGTAATGGTAATGGGGGCAATAGAGCCCAGTCTTCTTCCGTTGCTCCACCAGACAAATAGGGGCTACTTCAGGTACTGGCGGAGGTTCAAACCACCTATATTCTATCACCAGTCACCAAGATCAAGAGGATTCGCCAGATGTTGTCATTAGTATGATCCAAGTCTTTGACTCTAATGTTTATGCTTTACTAGATCCAGGAGCGAGTTTATCTTTTGTAACTCCATATGTTGCTATGAATTTTGATGTTATTCTTGAGCAACTTAGTGAACCATTCAGTGTTTCTACACCTGTTGGTGAGTCCATTCTACCAGCAAGAGTCTATCGTGATTGTCCTATTTTCGTCAATCACAAGAGTACCATGGCTAATTAAATTGAGTTAGACATGGTAGATTTTGATGTCATTGTTGGTATGGACTGGCTTCATGCCTGTTATGCCTCAGTTGATTGTAGAAATCGAGTTGTCAAGTTTCAGTTTCCAAATGAGTCAGTCTTAGAGTAGAAAAGCAGTTCAGCATTGCCTAAGGGTCATTTTATTTCATACCTTAAGGCAAGGAAGTTAGTTTCTAAGGGGTGTGTCTATCACTTAGTTCGAGTTACTGACTTTAGTGTTGAGATACCTCTTATTCAGAGAGTTTCCAGAAGTCTTTCCAGATGATCTACCCGGAGTCCCTCCTAAGAGAGATAGACTTCAGCATAGATGTTCTTCCAGATACTCATCCTATATCTATTCCACCATATAGAATGGCACCAGAAGAGTTGAAAGATCTTAAAGAGCTATTAAAGGATCTCTTAGATAAGGGCTTTATTCGACCAAGTGTCTCACCTTGGGGCGCTCCGGTCTTATTTGTGAGAAAGAAAGATGGTTCCCTTAGAATTTGTATAGATTGCCATCAGTTTAACAAGGTTACCATCAAGAACAAATATCCTCTCCCAAGGATTGATGATCTTTTCAATCAACTTCAGGGTGCAAGTTATTTCTCTAAGATAGGTCTCAGATCAGGCTACCATTAGTTAAGAGTAAGGGAATGTGATATTCCAAAGACAGCTTTCAAAACCCGTTATGGTCATTATGAGTTTTTGGTCATGTCCTTTGGTTTGACCAATGCACCTGCAGCATTCATGGACCTTATGAATAGGGTATTCAAACCTTATGTAGATATGTTTGTTATCATCTTCATTGATGACATACTAATCTATTCAAGGTAAGAAGAGGATCATGATAGTTATCTCAGAATAGTTATCCTACCTCTAAAGGATAGGGAGTTGTATTCCAAGTTCTCTAAGTGCGAGTTTTGTCTTGAGTTTGTGGCATTCTTAGGCCACATTGTGTCCAGAGAGGGAATTAAAGTTGATACTCAGAATATTGAGGCAGTGCAGAATTGGCCTAGACCCACATCTCCAATTGATATTAGGAGTTTCTTGGGTTTGGCTGGCTAATATAGAAGGTTCGTAGAGGGATTCTCATCCATTTCGTCTCTTTTGATCAAGTTGACTCAGAAAATAGTGAAGTTTCAATGGTATGAAGCTTGTGAGAAATCTTTCAGGAATTGAAAAAGAGGTTGACTGCTGCCCCAGTTTTGACATTACCAGAAGGTACTCAGGGTTTGGTGTATTGTGATACATCTAGAGTTGGTTTGGGTTGTGTCTTAATGCAGAGTGGCAAAGTTATAACTTATGCCTCCAGACAATTGAAAATTCAAGAGAAGAATTACCCAACCCATGAATTAGAGTAGGCTGCTATAGTATTTGCTTTGAAGATATGGCGTCACTAATTGTATGGAGTTCATGTTGATGTATTCACTGATCACAAGAGTCTTCAATATGTGTTCACTTAGAAAGAGCTTAATCTCAAACAAAGGAGGTGGTTAGAATTACTCAAAGATTATGACATGAGTATTATTTATCACCCAGGTAAGGCTAATGTTGTTGTTGATGCCTTAAGCAGGTTGTCTATGGGTAGTACCGCCCATGTTGAGGAAGAAAACAGAGAGTTAGCGAAAGATGTGCATAGATTTGCACGCTTAGAAGTTCGACTGATGGATTCTACAAAAGGAGGAGTAGTGGTGATGAATGGGGCTGAATCATCATTAGTGTCAGAAGTTAAAGAGAAGCAAGACCAAGATCCAATTTTGCTTGAATTGAAAGCAAACGTTCATAAGCAAAAAGTATTAGCTTTTGAACAAGGGGGAGATGGAGTATTGAGATATCAAGGTAGATTGTGTGTACCAATGGTGGATGGACTGCAAGAGAGGATTGTGGAGGAAGTTCATAGCTCAAGATATTCCATTCATCTGAGTTCCATAGAGATGTATCGTGACTTGAGAAAGGTGTATTGGTTGAATAGTATGAAGAAGGGCATTGCATAATTTGTGTCTAAGTGTCTAAATTGCCAACAAGTTAAAGTAGAGCACCAAAGGCCCGGTGGTTTGGCTCAGAATATAGAACTTCCAGAATGGAAGTAGTAGATGATTAATATGTATTTCATCACAGGTTTACCAAGGTCTCACGGGCAGCATGATTCTATATGGGTGATTTTGGATCGCATGACCAAATCAACTCACTTTTTGCAGGTAAAGACTACCCATTCGGTAGAAGATTATGCTAAGTTGTATCTTCAAGAAGTAGTTAGACTTCATGGAGTTTCGGTCTCCATTATTTCAGACAGAGGTGCGCAATTTACTTCTCAATTTTGGAAGTCATTCCAAAAAGGTTTGGGTTCCAAGGTGAACTTAAGTACCGCATTTCATCCTCAGACAGATGGGCAAGCAGAGCGCACTATTCAGACCTTGGAGGATATGTTGAGGGCATGTATGATTGATTTCAAAGGGAATTGGGAAGATCACCCCTCTCTTCGGATTTTCTTACAACAATAGTTACCACTCGAGCATCCAAATGGCTCCTTATGAAGCTCTTTATGGGAGAAGATGCAGATCCCCTATTGGATGGTTTGAAGTTGGTGAAGCAGGGTATATAGGAATAGATTTAGTTCATCAAGATATGGAGAAGGTGAAAGTGATTCAAGAAAGGTTGAAAACGGCACAGAGTCATCAGAAATCCTACACTATTGTTAGGAGAAGGGAGTTAGAGATTGAAGTATATGATTGGGTTTATCTAAAAGTTTCACCCATGAAGGGTGTTATGAGATTTGGTAAGAAGGGGAAGCTTAGTCCCCGGTATATTGGACCTTATCGAATATACAAAAAGATTGGCAATGCAGCTTATGAGTTGGAGTTACCACAAGAGTTAGCCGTGGTTAATATAGTATTTCACATCTCTATGTTAAAGAAGTGCATGGGTGATCCTTCTTTGATCATACCAACTGAATATATTGGGATCAAGGATAGTTTATCTTATGAAGAGATTCCGGTTCAAATTCTAGATCACCAAGTTTGCAAGTTGAGAACAAAAGAGGTAGCATCAGTTAAAGTCCTTTGGAGGAACAAGTTTGTTTAAGAAGCTACTTGGGAAGCTGAGGAGGATATGAAGAAGAGATATTCACATCTCTTCGAATCCGGAAAAGTTCCGAATTAAGGTACTGATCCTTTCTTAGTATTTATTTATAAGTTGGCATGTTGTTTTGCATTTGCTTGTGGGTGCTTGAACTGAATATTGCATGTTACACCCTTAGCCTAGTAAGAGTAATCTCATTCGAGGATGAATGTTCTCAAGAGGAAGATATTGTAACATCTCGCAATTTGAAATAACTAGGAAGAAGTTAAGAATTGGAAATAGTCATTTTTGGAAAAAATAAAAATCTGGAAATTTTGTCAAGTTAGAATAAGTTGAGTTTTGGTCAACTTCAAACAGTCATAACTTCTAGCTCATGATGATTTGGGTGTACTTCCAGATATGGTAGGAAAGATCTTGGAATGATCTTTCCAACGACACTGAGTTTGTGCGATTACAAGTTCGTATGAGTGAGTTATGCCCTTTGGAAGTTGGATTGTTCGAACAAGGAAAGTCTAAAACCGGATTTTAGAAGGGTAGCTTGGTCTTTTCCTTACCCTTTTATTTAATTCTTTTTTGGTAATTACTTAGGGGCTAAACCAAATTTGGTCAGTTTACGCTTTGGAGAATTTGAGTTAGGGTTTTAAGAGAACAGAAAAGAAGAGGAGAAAGGAGAAGAGAAGCAAGATTCATCAAGATCGTTCCAGTTTGATCGTGGATTTCGTCAAGGGGTGATCCCTACAAGGTATGTGAGATCACATAGCATTGGGTTAGTTCACCCACGCGCCAATCATGATTCAATTTCAGCGAAGTTATTAGATTTGAAAGTAAATCCTTGAATTCTTGATGAAATTCGTTTGAATTCTTGTGGGTAGTGTTGTTGGAGTTTTCTTGAGATTGATTCATGTTTTTAGTTGTGTTTTCGAGTAGAACCTGATGTATATTGAGGGTATAAATGATTCTAAGTGTTTGGGGAAAGAACCATTGAAGTTTAGAGGGTTTAAAGATGAAAAAGGAGCAAGAAAAGTCGTCAAACGCAGGGGGGAAAGGGTGCGGCGGCGCGCCAGCCAGTGCACCCCAAATGGGTTTCTAAAGTTTACCCCTTGGGGTGACACGCCAGCCAGCGCTCCCCAGGGAAATCTCTGATCTTTGCACTCTGGCGCCCCACTCCTCTCAGAGCGCCAGGGACGCCAGTCCTTCCCATTTCTTCCCCACATTTTTGTACTAGTTCTTTAGCAATGTACCTATGTTTTCTAGTTGTTTCCAACACTCTAAGGTATGTCTAAACATCATGAAATCATCCATAAACATGAGATCATGAACCTTGTATCCATAATCTAATTCAAGGAAAGTTAAGATCAAAGTCAAGAGAAGTAAGAGTCAAGTCAAGAGAAGTTCTTAGAGTTTTCCAAATGTTTTAACATTGTTTTAAGACTTAAAGTTCAAGTTGAGTAAAGATTAAAGAGTAAAGTTTGAAGTTCATTTCTTCAAAAGAAGTATATCGAGACTATGCATTCCCAAAGAGTAAAATGTTTTCAAATTTAAACAAGAAAGGAAACCTTGATTTCAAAAGAGCCTTTGAGCTAGTTTTTAGAAAAGAGTAATCGTTTTCTAAATGGCAAGAGAGGAAACTATGATTTTCAAGATAACCTTTGAGCTAAGTTTTTGAGAAATTATCTCAAATCACAGAAAGAAATATGGTTTTAAACATAAGAGCTAATATCACATTTTTGGGAGTAGTATTGAGCACCAATATGGGAGAGAGTTCAGACAACTCACAGCCCCCATAAACCATGTAGCCATCATGGGTAGAAAAAGGGTCATACTTTTTAGATCATTCTTTTAGTGCTTTTTAGCATATACTAGTGAATCTACTTAGTATTTCAGGTTCTATACCCTCGGCAAGGTATAGGATGGCCCTGGCAGCGTGAGGAAAAATATTGTATCATCACAATAGCTCTTACGTGATTGTTGTCGGTTAGAGAAACTCTGACATAAGTAATTGTATTCTTAAATACACAGTTTATTTGTATTTTTACATAAATTTCAGAGTTATGTTGTATCTTTGCATACACACAGAGTTGACATCATGTTTTAAATAGTTTTTCTTTATATTGCACTTGTTTTAAACTGCTTTATATTGAAATGAGTTCAATTATGTTAAGTTGAGTTGAGCCAGGTAAGTGTTCCTTTCAGATTCTCTTCAAGCTTAAGTTGTGTTTAGCATTCCAACTCGCATATTCGTACATTCAATGTACTGATGTCAGTTGGCCTGCTTCTTACTATGATGCAGACACAGGTAACTAGGATCGGCATCCAGCGCATCGTTGATCCAGTGAGCACTCCAGAGTCAGTTGGTGAGCCTCCTTGCATTCCGAATGACTCCTTATTGCTTTCAGTTATTTTATTAGTTCATTAGGATGTCGTGTGGTTTGTCCCGATATCCATCTCATTTGTTTTAGAGGCTTCATAGACATTCAGATGTTAGTTCCTTAGCCTTTTCATTGTCATTATATTATGTTAAGACTTGAGTTTGCCTTAATGGCCAAGTTAAATGTTCCCTTATAACATTCCAGTTTATTTCATAAATTTATCTTTATTGATTTAAGTCTTCCGCTAAGTAAGTAAGTAAGGCCAAGGGTTCACTTGGGGCCAGCAATAGTTCTTGAGTGCCAGCCATGTCCGGTGTGTAGGTTCGGGGCGTGACAAAATTCATGAGAAGAAATATCCTACTCACAGCCTTGATTTAGCGGCGGTCGTATTTGCTTTAAGGATTTGGAGAAATTATTTGTATGGGTTCATGTTGATGTGTTTACCAATCACAAGAGTTTGCAATATGTATTTAATCACAAAGACTTAAATATTTGCCAAAGAAGGTGGCTTGTGTTAATAAAGGATTATGACATGAGTGTTCTTCATCACCCCGGCAAGGCTAATGTGGTGACGGATGCTCTTAGTCAGTTATCTGTTTACATCCCTACTTTATTCAAATAGGATGAAACGTCGTGGTGACTTAAAAAATAATAAATTAATTCAATTTTGAAAGAATTTTAAGAACAAATGAATTTTAAAAGAGTCGCCACCTAATTTTAGGAAAAACTAGGAATCCAATTAAAAATATTTATGAAACCATTAGATTCTAGATAAGGGGTTCAAGTTGTTCCGAAGTAAAGGTGTTAGGCATCCTTCGAAATCCACAATTGTGAGTCCCGACTAAATTCATTTTTCAAATTTAGGAGGAGATAAAAAATAATATACAAGCAAAACAAACATGCGATTTACACAAGTAATAAAACAAAATAATAATATAAAAACACGGCCTAAAATTTGTCTAACATCAATATATACAAAATAATAAATAAAAATTATAATTCAAACTCCGTTCGAATAGCTTCAATGGAAAGCAACTTTGTGTACCTATAAAGACACTTAGTAAAAGTGCTAGTACTAAATAAATATGAATAAAAATGAATAACTCAAATAATAACTTAAAAATAAAACCCGTCTTATTAACATGAAAGACCTTAGAAATCGATGATAATTTCTTCATCGGCCAATTTTAACTTGTCTTTCAATATCATATGGAACCAATAATATATAGAAAATATAAAACAATAGCAGCACAACAATCCTATAAAGCTAACAAGAACATAATAAAGTAATATGCAACATTTAAATAATATACTAATAAACATAACAACATAAGTAATGAAATAAAAATATAATAACCACTAGCAACATAACTGGTAACAACAAAAATAATATAAAGAAATAAATACAATTTAACACTGCCTAACTTTATAGTCAAAATGATGGTAACATAATAATAAATAAAATAAAGTTGAATAACAATAGATAAAATCAAATTATAATCAAATGCAGCCAAATAAAGTTAAAATATTATATATAGATCTGGAAAGAAAAAGTAAGCAAATAATTTGAAGTTTAGCGACTCCCACCGACGATGACAAAGCAACATAAATTAAAGCTAATTAAATATGATAGCTAACTAGTTAATTTTAACATAATAATAATAGCAAAATAATCAATGGACAGAAACCAAACAACAGTGATAATAAAATAATAAAAACAAATAAAGTCAAAACAACAACAATAAAATATCTAAGCTATAACAAACTTTATCTATTAACCATAACAAATAATTAAAACTAATAAAATAATACTCCAACAAATAACAATAACTGTAGCAAGATAACTAAAGCCATATATGAATAGAGAGAAATAAAGGAATAGAAATAGCTAAATAAATCAAAGACACCAAGGAGAATAAAATCAACAGAAAAACACCAGTTAACCCAATGAGCAAACATTAAACCAACTTAACAAAAGCATAAATAACAAACAAGGACAGTAATTAATAATAAAGAGCAAAACAACCCAACTATCAAGCAATATTTAGAACAAAAATTAGACTAAGAGAAACCTGACTAGCGGAGCTCAGTGTTGTCTTTATTGTTGCTCCGATTTATGGTGAGATTTGGTTCAGTGGAGCTTTCGCCGGAGGTCCGAATATTGGTTGTTGTTATTGTTGCTGCCTGGAGGAGCTCGTGGTGGTTATTCCCCAGAGATGAAGTATTGGAACTGTTCACTGCCTCTCCCGTTCGTCGGAGCTGCTTGTAGAGCTCGGAGTTGGTTGATTTCTGGTCGTTGTGGTAGTTGATAGTTGTTTCTGGTAGCTTTTTCGGTGGTTTCAGGTGAGGGAGAGGGCTGGTTTCGTGTGGTGTAAGCTGCTGTTGTTGTTGGTTCGTCGGAGAACATGGAAATGGGGTCGTTTCCGGTTGCTTTGGGTCACGGTTTTGGTAGTTTTGGGTGGTGGAGGATGGTTTGGTGGAGGAGAGTGGTGGCGAGCTCGTTTAGGATGGGGATTTTGGTGGTTTTCGGTGTTCTGCCGGTGATGTGGTGGTCGGAGAAGAAGGAGAATGGAAAGGGGTTTTGCCGGAAAAAATGGGAATGGAGATGGCTTTGTGGCTGTTTGTTTCAGCTGGAGAAGAGGAAATGGGGTCGTTTCTGGTGACTATTTCACCGAAAAAGTAGAAAAAGAAGAGGGTTTTGGGATTGCCAAAGCTCGGCCAGAATTTCGGGATGGTGGTGACCGGAATAATGAAGGGTGAAACCCTTTGTGAATAAAAAATCTGAAACCCTAATCTAAAAATATTTTCACCACCCCCCTTCATTTTTTAACCTAATCAAAACTTATATAGGAAAATAATTTTACAATTGGCTCAAATTGTGGACTTGAGATTATGACCCAAAATTGTTGGTTAAATAAAAGAGAAAATTACGCGTATAAGCAAATGTATACTAGTTAATTACTTAATATAGCTATAGTATACCTTAATTACAATTCGCGGCTTACTTTTAGCTATAATTACACAACTCAGCTTTTCAATTTTGTATAATTCGCGCATTTGTATAATTCAAAATTTGTATAATATAATTTGTATAACTATTTGCACTTATGATGTTTGTAATTGTATAAATTCGTTATTTTGAGTTTATACAAAAATAACTGAATTATACAAATGTACCCGCGAATTATACAAATCTGCAAATTATACAAATTCGCGAATTATACAAATGAGACAGCTTAAACTATAGCTACAACCCGTAAATATGCAAACTATAGCTATTAAGCATAATTAAGTTTATTATAGTGGCTATTTGTGAAAGTTCCTCTAAATAAAATATATGTGTATATAATTATTATCCTAATTTAATAGTATTTCTAGACTGTGCTAAAAAATGCCAAAATTGATATTAATAAAAGTAATGAATAAAAATAAATATTAAAAAATGTAATGAATGTAACCCATGACGTGTAAAACAATGCAATTTAACAGAAATAATGATTTAATAAAAATGAACAAATATTTGAACGTATTCAACTGGTTGTGACAAAAAGTAATGTAATTAAAACTAACTAATAAAAATCTAAAATTTTGATAATTAAGGATAAATATCGATAAACTTATTTAAAATTATAAAAAAATGTATTTTCAACTATTGAATAAATAAAACTTAAAAGTTAAAAATCTTGAAAATGTTAGGCCAAAATTGGGTGTCAACATTATCTATGGGTAGTGTGGCTCATATTGATGAGGAAAGAAAGAGTTGGTTCAAGATGTGCATAGATTGTCTCAATTAGGTGTTCCACTAGTGGACTCCACCAAAGGTGGTGTTATGGTTCCGAATTGTCATTTGTGGCGGATGTGAAAGCCAAGCAAGGTCTTTATCCAATTTTGGTAGAATTGAAAGAGGCGGTACTCAAGAAGACCATTGAGGCTTTCTCCCAAGGGGGAGATGGACTGCTTAGATACCAAGGTCGATTATGTGTTCTGAATGTTGATGACTTAAGGGAATAGATTTTGGCAGAAGCTCATAGTTCTCGGTATTTCATTCACCTGATAGCCATCAAGATGTACCGTGATTTACGGTAAGTCTATTGGTAGAATGGGATGAAGAAGAATATTGCAGGGTTTATGGCTAAGTGTCCGATTTGCCAACAACTAAAGGTTGAGCATAAAAAACCGTGAGGTTTATCCAAGATATTAGCATTCTTACTTGGAAGTGGGAAGACTTGAATATGGACTTTATTGTTGGTTTGCCTCGAACCCGGCAACAACATGACTCTATTTGGGTTATAGTAGATCGGATGAAGAAATCAGCTCATTTCCATCCCGTCAAGGTTTCTTATTTGGCGGAGGACTATGCCAATTTATATTTGATAGAAATGGTAAGGCTACATGGAGTGCATTTGTCCATTATTTCCGTTCGTGGTACCCAATTCACTTATCTGTTTTGGAAGTCACTCCAAAAGGGGCTTGGTACTAAGGCGAAGGTTATCACAGCTTTTCATCCCCCAAACCAATGGGCAAGCAGAGCGTACTATTCAGACTTTGGAAGATATGTTAAGGGCTTGTGTGATTGACTTTATGGGTAATTGGAATGATCATTTTCCATTGATAGAGTTTTCCTATAATAAAGTTATCATTCAAGTATCGATATGGCTCCTTTTGAGGCCTTGTATTGTAGGAGGTGTAGATCTTCTATAGGTTGGTTTGAGGTAGGTGAAGTTTCTCAAATAGTTCTCGAGTTAGTTCATGAAGTTATTGAGAAAGTTCGACTCATTAGAGAGAGGTTCAAAACGGCTCATAGTCGGCAAAAGTCTTATGCCGATGTGAGAAGAATGGATCTAGAGTTTGAAGTTAATGATTGGGTTTACTTGAAAATCTCACTCATGAAGGGTGTGATGATGTTTGGCAAGAAAGGGAAGCTTAGTCCCCGATATGTAAGCCCATATCAAATTTTGAGGTGTGTGCGTAAAGTTACTTATGAGATAGATTTGCCAAATGAGTTGGCAACCGTGCATCCCATTTTCCATGTCTCTATGCTTAAGAAGTGTGTTGGAGATCCAACATCCATAGTTCCTCTCGAAGGGTTGGGAGTTGATGAGAGTCTCTCGTATGAGGTAGTTTCAGTGTAGATTTTGAACCGGCAAGTTAAGAAATTGAGAAATAAGAAAACAGCTTCCGTAAAGGTTTTATGGAGGAACCAACTAGTTGAGGCTGCTACTTGGAAGGCCGAGGCCAATATGAAGTCCTGATATCCTCATTTTTTTCCTTCTACTCCTATTCTAGCTTGCGGTAACGAATTTCCTCTTGGTTTGTTCTATGATTAGAATTCATGTGTCTTTTATGTGTTTCCATGATTTTCTTATATGCATATTCATGAAAAAGCTTAAGTTTTGAAAGAAATGACTTATGTGAATTATTTTCCTCATGTTGTTGTGCATTGAATATGAGTTGCCGATAGACTTCATGAGATGAGTTGTTGAACATGCCTTGACTCGGAGTGGAGATTTCCTCCTTGAGTGTGTGCTTTGATTATTGATTGCATGTAGGCTCCATAAGGTTGTGTTGAGCATGCTTTTAAGCTTGGAGATGATAGTTCCTCCTTAAATGTAAGAAATCTGAAAATTTCATGCATATTGGGTTGTTAGATGTAATTCCTACTTCCTTATGATGCATTGAGTATGTTTGTCTTGGAGTTGATGTTTCCTCCTTAGTTGAGTGCATTTTGATGTGTTGTATGCATGATGGGATGCTAGTCTCGAGTCATTTCCTTTAAGAGGTGTCTAAAACGTCATTCGAGGACGAATGATCCCAATGGGGAGATAATGTAACACCCCGGATTCAAAATAGAGGGCACAGAATGTTAGAACTTGAAGGTGCCACCTCATAAGGACCAACCATGGGTCCGTGGATAAGCACCAAGAAGACTGCCTGAGGTAGTTGATACGCTCAAATTACACCTCCTTTCAGAAGCATAAGCGATCGTTATCAAGTAAAGAACCCAACTTGTAGGTTGGGGTCGATCCCACGAGGAAAATGGTTTAGACTTTACTTTTAACTAACAATTATATTCAATTAGTCAAG
>JAJOOO010001061.1:0-44840 GCA_029582685.1 Solanum piurae | reverse complement strand
TGGTAAAAATGACCTTTCATTTGCACTTTTGCAATGACTTTTCATTTTCCCTCCAAAATTGGTTCCCCCTTTTTCATTGGTTCTTCCACTTTCTATTTTCTATTTCCCATTCACTTCTTGCTAAACCCAACATACATCACTAAAGGGCCTCACATGTACTATAGTAGATCCACATGCCAAGGAAAGATGAGATCTGAACTCGAAGTTAGAAGCCCAAAATAGTTTCAAGTAGTGCTCGAAACAATATTTGATTGATTGGTTTGAGGTTATCGATGAAAAGGAGAACTATTTAATCGTTTTCAAAGATTCAAATTATGAATTAGAATAGAGGTGAGGTACAGGCAAAGAGTGCAGCCAAGAATAGTGAAACTAAGAGTACAAATTACCATGAAGAAGAATTCAATAATTTGAGATACATAATCTATTTTTTTCTTATGTTTCTTGACATAACATGTACTTCTTGTAGTAGTTGAGTAGTAATTCCAACCTTTCTTACATGCTAAAGATTTCTCCAATCTTTCTTTGATCTTCACTTTTTCTACTCTTTCCCTCAAAACTTGTAAATGTGCATGCCATGATCTCCTGCCGTTTTTTTCAACTTCAAAATCAAGACATATCATCACCAAATTAAACAAGTTCCCAATTAACGTAGATAGGCGCCCCGCCGCTACTAAAAACAAAGGGTTTTTTCCATCGAGAATCAGTGATAAGTTTGTGCTATAAAACATGATTTTTCCCTCGGTCCCACCGAACCAAGTCACGGGCCGAAAAATATAAGCATAAAACAGATTCTCACTGAAATAGTGAAAATGTACTTCCAATTCTTTTTGTATGAAAATATTACTTTTTTCTTTTTTTATTAATTCAATCAAAATATGTATAAAAATAATCAGGGAAAATAATGATTTTTTAGTAGTGTATGGGCACGATAATAGTAAAACAAAATACCTTCATCTTTATTGCTCTGAGCTCTGACGTGTGATAATTTTTTATTGGTCATCCTACATTTCCTTGATGGAATATTGATAATGATTGGATAACTAATAGTTGAAAAGGTCATTTTTCACCTTGGTTTTAACATAACGTAGCCAAGAGGAAGCTATAATGATGAAGTTTTCTCAATTTGTATGCTTCAATGTGTGTTTAATTTTTCACTTCTTATATAGAGAATACTTTTTTGATACACACTAATTAGGCAACTAATTAGCTAGCTAGAGAGATAGGCTGCAATAATGCCACGAAGTTGTCTTCAAGATCACGGGAAATAATTAGAACCAAATCAAAAAAATTAAACAAAGAAATCAGAAGAAAGCAACAGATGCCCTTTTTTAGGAGTGTGTCACTAATAATAGCTGTTAACTATAGGGATAACAGCGATTTTCCATAAGGAAATTAAGAGAGAAATAACTTGCAAAGAAGAATAATTTAATTTCTGAAATTTCGCATTAAGGAAATAAAGAGGACGACCTTCGCAAAGATTAATTTGGGATCCAAGCCCAATTAACAACTAGCTAAAGGGACGATCGATGAAAAAGAATGATTTATGTAGATTGTTGAGAAAAATGTCTAGTCTTCTTTTTTTTTTTTATTGTTGAGTTTAAGCTTCTTAATTATCTCCCTTCTAGTTATCCCCCTTCAATAGTTTCTTTGTTTTATTATTTCATTGTTTTGCAATTTCTTTGTTAGTTCCATTTTCTTGTTGTAACTTTGAGCTTAGTGATTATAATATATGAATGTTTCTATTGGAAAACTGGAGTTATTATATTTTGATAGAGAAAATTATGAAAAAATTGGAGATTTTTATATTTTACTTTCTTGAATAGGGAATTTTTTCTGAATTTTATTTGCTATAGAAGTTGGTCGGACCAACACCATAAACCTACTCGAGTTCAGTACTCGCATTTTTACGAAATTAACAGTAACACACTATAATTGGAAATGATCTAGAACTCGTTACCGCATGACTCCAATTGTTATTTTCTTTTACCATAAAAAATGTACAAGCAACTAAATATCATTGAAAATTTTATTGGGTGAAGAAATTATCACATTAACACATAAACAAAATGACGAAATGAAGTAGTGGTACCAAAAAAAAAAAGACATAACAGCGGATGAGATTAATACTTTTTTTGATTAAAAAAATTGTGTTTAAATTTGAACAAGAAAAAGTTCTTTCACGTGGAGCATTTCTCCTTAAACGGAACCTATATCAAAATTAATCAACTTTAATATGAGTATCAAAGTCTGAATGGGCTGGGGCGGAGCCATCCTTCTGTTAGGGGTTCATCCAAACCTCTTTGGCAAAAAATATTACTCTTATTTATATATAATTAAAATTATTTCTTATGTATATACAATAGATGCTGAATCCCTCAATTAATTTGTATGTTTAATTCTTTGGATTTTAAAATCTCTTATTAAAAATCTTAGTTCCGACACTGTAAATGGATAATCAAATACAAAAATTATAGTAGTATGTACTAAAGAAAGACAAAAAGGATCGGACGGCCAAACATAAGTTGTAGGGAAGGCCCGCTAAGCCTCTGATTTCTTTGCTGTGCGTCTTTGTTTTTCCTTATAGCTCCATGTTAATGGCCATGTCCACCCAATTATGTCCAAATCATGTAATCCCATATGCAAATTCTTCAACTGCTCATCCAAATCGAACCACCATTAGCTCAATTTCGATTATTGATTTGGGGAAACGGCGCCTAACGAGATTGTCAGTTCAATGCTCTGAGAAACAAAAACAGAACCTCCGCACTTGCAAGAATTGCAAGGCCCAGTTCGACCCTTTGCTCAATCATCCTCGTGCTTGCCGTTACCACACTGCTCATTTTGGAGGTATGAATGTTTTGTAAAATATGGGTCAAGTCTCACTGTCGTTGAAAATTTCTTATTATTTTAGTTTGAATTCGTATTCTGTAGCTGAAAGGGTGAGTAATAATACCATGTATTGCAAAGGAAGATTGTTAGGTAGATAAAAGCTTTAATTTTGCCATTACTATAGTTACAAATCTATGTTTTTCTCTAAAGTATTAAATTTTCCAATCTTTGTTTAGTAACCTGCTATAACAAGTTAAATCACAAATTCATTTCACTGTCACATTTATATAACTTAAATCCCATCTCCATTAGGGGAAGTGTGTAATTCTTGCAAGGTAACTCAAAGTAGTAGTAGGTAGTACTTTTGGATAATTTCCGACATTTCCTTTCACGTTTGACTCCGTAACACTGACTTGCCTTGTGGTTTATGATATTACGTTTATCTTCCCTATTTTGATTTTTCTAGGTAAGTGTAAGGCAACTAAGATTCACAAATTCCAATAACCTTCTGGCAATAAGATGCTTTATGGTAATTCCAGTTCTGTAGTTCAGTTTTGAACATAAAACAGTGCAAGCAGAATAGCAAGAGCGACTTTCAATTCATATTGATTTCGTGGGTTTATCAGTGCTAGTTGATGGCAAGCGACATTCCTCATCGAATGGGTGCATTGACCACTGCAATCTTACAGAAAATTCCAACAACGTAAATAGAGCCACCACTTCATTTGCATCATGTCCCTATCTTCTTCATCAAACAGCAACCTGTGTGTTTATTATTTAGTGCTAATGTAGTTACTTCCTCTGGTGCTTGATCTTGCACACAAAAATATGAGGAAAGGGGAAGGGAAGTAGGACTGTAGGAGGAGCATTGCTGTTCTAGGGTAGGTGCTAAGTCACTTCCGAAGATGTCTGCCGGCAAGTTTTTGAGGGGTCAACAACAGAGGTCTATCGATTTGTCTCGATGTTACAGTGAAATTAAAATAAAATAGGTAAGCGTAATATCATAAACCACAAGGGATGTTCGCTTTACCAAGCCAATCCTGCGGGAAGGTCTCTGTAATTATTGCCATGCCAGGCAAACTTATTGCTAATAAAATTGGACAAAGAGAGTGCTGGGAAGGATACATTGTGGTTTTCGCAAACTCTTTTAAGAGCTGTCAAGTTCTTATAATATGTTGTTTCGAGTATAATATGCCTACCCTGAACATGTTAAAATTTGAGAATGTTTTTAACTCGCATTAGTGTTTCCATTAATAGCGGCTTAGTTAACCACCATTGACTCATACTTAAGCTTGCTGATAATGACTCCTCTGAGGCTTTTATCCTTCCTTATCTAGTTATATTTCTTGAGGCTCGTGGCAGCATCATTATGTATTTGGACAATTCAGCAGTCCCATCTTTATCTTATGCAGGAATGTGGAGTGCAGTTTTAGATTGAATTTGTTAGGCTTTTTTGAGTTAAAAATTCTATCTGGTAAAGGCTAAACTTTTAGATTGAATTGGGTTTAACCATTTAGGCTTCTCTGAGTTGAAGCTGATTCCATCTGGTCATGATATTGGTGGCAGTGTTTGCCTGATTCTCCTTTTATTTTATACATTTGTCATCAGTTCCCTTTTCTTTTTGGGTCCATAACATAAGCAGATTTGTCAGGGACAATTTGATTCTAGAAATTGTATGACAGTGTTGGGAGAGATGTCAGATTTAGTTAATCACTAATTATTCCGTAGTGGCGAATGTCCGGTTTAAAATGAAGCTGATGGATATAGAGGATTCATGTGACCGAATGAAACTAGTTTGAGATTGATGTGTAGCAATGTGTTGTTGTGGAAAGGCAGCTAGTTTTGCCTTCCCTACTCAACAAAGAACTTTTCTATTCTGATTCCCTACAGTTTTGTTATGTTCAACCAATCAGTTTATTTTAGTTCCGTTCTTTCTTTAGTTAAGAACTCACATGATAGGGTATTTATGGATTCAATTTCAGTAAATTTTAGGATTAAAGATTTAGCTGAAGGAGATAATAGAAATAGAATCTCTCTGTAAGTATATGTATACGTGGATGTATTAGTTAGTTTTGGCTGGAAGATATTAGTTCCTTTGTTCTTTCTTTCTTTTTAATTAATATCAGTGGTGACCAGACCAACATGCTCGGCACTTCGATTCCATCTTGTTCAACCCGCTAGCACAAGTTGCCAAGGTAATCTTACCCACCATTGGAGCAGGTGGGTACACACCAAGTGCTGTAACTAGGATTCCTTATGAGTGGATAAAGTGTTGATTTGCAAGAGTCATCTCTAAAATGCATCAACTTTAAGATTAGGATCGCAGTTCCATAGCCTATCCATATATTTTAGCCTTTCTCGATATAATTAACACTTTGGAAGCTACTTAAACCTTTTTCTCTTGATGTAGACCAGGCAAAATAGGATGGTGGAGCATTAGATCTTAGTTAATGAAAATTTATGTAAGATGAACCGAATATCTCCCCGGTGATGTTTCATGTGTGAAGTGAACGCCACTGATAAAAAAGTTGCTCCAATAAAATAGGGTAAACAACTCATATAGCAATTCTTTCCACCGGAAAAATATCAATGCAACTTCTGCAGAATTTACCATCGGTAATACTAGTTAAGTGATATATGTCAATTATGTTATTCCTCTTTTGCATTTGCATTGGCTTTGAATGGAACTATGGAAGGTACTTTGGATTTATTCCTTACTATTATCATTTCTCATGTTGTGCTGGTATGAATAATAAATAAAATACAGGAACATTGTGTTCTCACTTCCTTACGCCCTTCTTCTTGTTTTACGCTGAAGGATATTATCTTGCTACTTATTCCATTTCTTATCCATCATTTACTTTGTCCTATTTAAAATGAGCGCAATAGCATCTTAACCCGTCATCTTTCGTTCCATCTTTGTTCTTCAAACAGGAGAAACAAGGAGGAAGTTTGAGAGTGTTTATTCCGGAGGCACCATGGACACCCCTGACGGTGGTAAAGTTTTTCAGTACTGGCATTGCTGTGGGTCTGAAGATCCTTTTGACCCTGGTTGCACAGCTGCACCTCATGCTTCTTATGATGATTGATACATTGATCCTTAAGCACTTTGGCCAATTCACAAGTCGAATCTCATGTTGTATGTCTATAATTTTTCTTAGTCCTTTTCTCATAATTGTACAGCATACATAACTTAATACAATTTCCCTTGAATTTTTTTATGCAACTGATATAATGATTTTCTTTTTTCTCCTCCTCTGTGCTCATTTTGAACACAAGTATTATGATGAATGAATGAAAAAACTTCATTAGGGTCTGTTTGAAAAGGAGCAGGTAATTGGAATTGGTGTAATTACTAGGGTAGTAATAACCAGCCTAGTAATTAACTTGACCTATTTGTTTGCAACGGTGTAATTACAAATGTCCTGTTTGGTTGCACATGTGTAATCATAAAGTTATATTAAATTTTAAAAATTAAAAATTATTATTTAAAATTAAAAGTTTATATTAGACAAATAAGGGCCTTTATAAATGATATATTTAAGAAATATATTGTCTTTTGAAAATATATTAATTAATAAACATATGTTCATAATTAATATTATAAAAAATAATTGTTTTATATTTTTCAATTTAGTATATTTTTATTAAATTACTCATAAAAACTAAAAGTACAGAATTTCTATGAACATCATGAAATGCATGTTTGACGAAAGAGATTAATATTATAAATATAATGTCATAAAATTATAAAATATTTGACAAAAAAAATAATTTATCAAGTCTAACTTTAAAAAAAATAGCTTGCAATGTAAAATATCGAGTCAATACTCGTAAAACAAATGAAAGTGAAAATATAACATAAGTTCTAAATTCAAAACAAAATATTTAACATAATACTCTTATGTTCATTTTCAACATAACATACATAAATATGATTTAAAAGAAAAGAAAAACGTAAGTTCATAACTTTATTCAACAACGAATTCTACTTTAATTTAAAAATTATAATACTAAGAAAACTATACTAATAATTTTTTAGATAATATGAAAAATTGCATAGAATCACATGAAGTAAATGTTGAGAATAAGAATGAAATGAAATATTAATAAAAAAAATTATTTGTAGAAAATATTAGAATCATAAAAATAAAAAAGAATTTAAAATAATGAAAATAAAAAATACATTACCTTTAATCCTTGTAGCGTAGCCATAATCCTAGTGACTCGCGGTGTAAATTAGGTTTTAGAATTCAAATTAAATCAAGAAAATATTACTATTATAAAATAAGGAAAACTAAGTAAATACCCATAAATATAAATTAAGTACAAATATATACCTCTTATTTGATATCCCATTAAATAATTACAATAAATTGCCCCAACTAATAATTCACTTAACTGATACTAAATCAATATATATATATATATATATATATATGTGTACGTATGTGCCTGTTATAAAATAACTAACGTAATAAAACTAAAAGGAAGAACAATAGAGAGAATGTACTATATGTATTACTTCTTCGTTATCACTTCAAATGAAGTTATAAGCCCTTTTAGAGGCAATGTACATGAGACAATGAATGGCTGACACAAGTCATCCACTACTTTGCACAAGGTGTGCACAAATTTCATACTTTCAAGATTGCAATGCACACACTATCCACTAGGAGTGTCAATAGTATGGTTCGGTCGGTCACTTTTTAAAAATTATACCATCTCAATTTTTCGATTATTTTATAATATATAACAAAAATTAAATTTTTTAAAATCATCCCAATCATATCGGTTTCTCTTTGGTATCAGTACAGTTCGGTTAATTTTTTTATTTTTTTTACTTTTAAAATATCACCTCAAAATATACTACTATTAAAATATCTCTTTCGATAATATGTTCTTGAAGAAGCATTTTAATTCTTCATAAAGAAGACACGAATGTAAAACCTTGTTGCCGTATTGTTTGATCTTAAACATTTAATAGGAGTGTTTGCATATGTTTTGTTGTATTGTTCGATAGAGTATCTATTACAGTATCTTTTTATTTTTAATCTAATTAAGTAAATGTTAATTAAAGAGCAAAGACCCAAAGTTGTCTAGTCACTAGAAGCCTAGGATTATATTTATATTAAAAAATTATTATAAAATATATTTATATATTAAATTTAACATATTGTCAATATATAAAATATATTTACATACATGTAAGGTTATTCGGTTTGGTTCGGGAAATTTTTGGTTTTTTTCATAAATTAAAAAGACCATACCAATTATTCAGAACGGTTATACACTTAAATAAAAATTCACAGTTTTATTGAAAAAATAACATAAATCGGTTCAGTTTGTTAGGTTCGATCGTTTCAGACGGTTTTTCATATTCTTTTGACACCCGTACTATCCACATACTATATTGAGACATCCACATGTTCACAACACACACCCCCCCCACCCCCCCCACCCCCTTGGATGTCCATGCCTAACTAAAGAAACTTAGGTGAAGTAAAGGAGTATATATATCTTTAAATACGTATTTGCTTGCTGCCTCATTAAAAATCTTGCTAGAAAAATCCAATGGGACAAAATCTAGACTAAGAAAAAAAGAGTACAACGTGTATTCTACTCCCCCCGATGAAGACCACGATTTATATTGTTAAAGTATTTGCATTCCAATTTTGTGTACCATCTTCTCAAAAGTTGAGGCAAGTAAAGATTTGGTGAATAAATCTGATGGATTATCACTTGAACGAATTTGTTGAACATCAATATCACCATTTTTCTATAGATCATGTGTGAAAAATAATTTTGGTGAAATGTGTTTCGTTCTATCTCCTTTTATGAAGCCTCCTCTTAATTGAGCTATGCATGCAACATTGTCTTCAAAGAGCACCGTGGGTACCTTGTCATCACACTTCAAACCACATCTTTCTTTGATGAAATGTATTACTGATCTCAACCATACACATTTTCTAATTGCTTCATGAATAGTTACTATCTCAACATGATTTGAAGAAGTGGCGACAATGGACTGTTTCGTAGATTACCATGATATAGCAGTACGTCCGTATGTGAACATATAGCATATTTGAGATCGAGTTTTATGTGGGTCAGATAAATAACATGCATCTGCATGACCAACAAGATCTGCTCTATCTTTGTTAGTATAAAACACACTTATATAGCACTAGTCCCCTTTAGATATCGTAATATATATTTAACTCTGTTCCAATGTCTTCATGTAGGGTAAGAACTATACCTTGCTAACAAAGTAACATAAAATGTTATGTAAAGTCTCGTAGCATTAGCAAGATACATAAGAGCACCAATTGCACTGGAATATGGTACTTCAGGACCAAGAGGTTCCTCATTCTCTTCTTGAGGTCGGAACAAATATTTACTCAATGTCAAGTGATCGAACAACCATTGGAGTACTTAATGGATGTGCTTTGCCCAAGTAAATCGTTTCAAAATTTTCTCAATATAGGCAGATTGATGGATGAAGACCTCGTCTGCTAAATCTTCAATTTACAGACTGAGATAAAGTTTTGTCTTTCCAAGGTCTTTCATCTCAAATTCTTTCTTTAGATATTCAATTGCCTTTTGGACTTCTTCTGGAGTTCCAATGAGATTAATGTCATCAACATAAATAACAAGAATAACAAATCCGGATGTTATTTTCTTGATAAAAATACAAGGACAAATGGCATCATTTATGTAATCTTCTTTTATCAAGTACTCAGTGAGGCGATTATATCACATGTGTCCTGATTGTTTTAAGCCGTATAACGACTTTTGTAATCTAATTGAGCATATTTTTTGAAAATTTGAACTATATGCTTTAGCCATTTTAAATCCTTCTGAAATTTTCATATAAATTTCATTATCAAGTGAGCCGTAAAGATAAGTCGTAACCACATCCATAAGATGTAAGATTTTCACTTACAACTAAATCGATAAGATATCGAAAAGTTATTGCATCCAAGGTGAATATGATTCTTCATAGCCAATTGGGTTTTTGAGAGAATCCTTGTGCAACAAGGCATGCCTTGTATCTTACAATTATATTTCTTTCATTTCTTTTTCGTACAGAGACCCATTTATAGCCAACTGATTTTACATTATTAGGTGTTTGGACTACTGGTCCAAAAACCTCACATTTACCAAGTGAATTCAATTCTGATTGAATTGCCTCTTGCCGTTTTGGCCAATCACATCTCCGTCGACATTCTTCGACATATAGAGGTTCAAGATCCTCATTGTCTTGCATAATGTTAAGTGCAATGTTATACGCGAAAAAATTATCCACCATAATTTTTTATCGATTCAATTTTATGCCATTAGCAGAATGACTTATTGATAGTTCTTCATTTACTTGAGACTCGGGATCATAGATTTCTTCAGAAATATCATGATTAATCATATCTTGAATCTCTTCGTGGGATTCTTTTATAGTGTCATTTTTCATACTTCTTTTTCTAGGATTTTTATCCTTTGAACCCAATGGTCTGCCACGCATCAGGTGTGTATGAGATTCAGAAGCAATGACACTATTAGATGGTCCTCCTGGAACATCAATTCGGATAGACACAGTTTTTGCAGGGATATGCGACTTAGTTATTCTTTTCAAATCAGTAAATGCGTTTGGCATTTGATTTGCTATATTCTGCAAATGGATGATTTTCTGGACATGTTCACACATAGGAGAACGTGGATCAAAATGAGATAATGATGAAACTTTCCATGCAATTTCACCTTTAAGTTCTCTTTTCTCTCCCCCTAGTTACGGAAAAGTTATTTCATCAAATCGATAATCTGCAAATCTTCCAGTGAATAAATCTCCCATCAATGGCTCAAGGTAACGAATTATGAAGGGTGAATCAAACCCAACATATATGCCTAACCTTCTTTGGGGGTCATCTTAGTGCACTGAGGTGGTACTATTGGCACATATGCAACACATTCGAAAATTCATAGATTAGCAATATTTGATTCATGACCAAACTCCAATTGTGACGGAGAATATTTAATATAATGAGTCGGTCTAAGACGAATAAGTGAAGTTGCATGTAAGATAGCATGACCTCAAACCGTAGTGGGCAATTTAGTTTTCATAAGTAGAGGCCTTGCTTTCAATTGTAAGTGCTTAATAAATGACTCTGCAAGGCCATTTTGAGTATGAACATGAGCTACATGATGTTTAACTTTTATCCCTATTGATAAGCAATAATCATCAAAAGCTTGGGACGTAAATTCTCCAGCATTATCAAGACGAATAGCCTTAATGGGATAATCTAGAAATTGCGCTCTTAATCATATCATTTGTGCCAATAATTTCGCAAACGCCAGGTTGTGAGATGACAAAAGGCACACATGAAACTATCTTGAAGAAGCATCAATTAGGACCATAAAATATCTAAACAACCCACTAGATGGGTGAATAGGTCCATATATATCCCCATTGATACGTTCTAAAAATTGAGGAGATTCAATGTTAACCTTCATTGGTGATGGCCTAGTAATTAATTTGCCTTGACAACAAGCAACACATGAAAATCAGCACTTGTAAGAATCTTCAGGTTCTTTAACGGATGTTTTGTTTTGAATTTTCAATAATTTGTCTCATCATTATTGATCCAGGATGACCTATTCGGTTATCCCAAAGCACAAAAGTTTTTAAATTGGTAAACTTCTGATTTACGATGAAGTGTGCTTCAATTGTACTTATTTTTGCATAATATAAGCAGAAGACAAAGTTAGTAATTTCTCCAACACATATTTCTGGTCTGAAATAATCTTGGTAATACCAAGGTACTCAACATTCACTTCATTTATTGTCTCAACATGATATTCATTTCGTCGGCGAATATCTTTAAAACTTAACAGATTTCTTGGGGATTTAGAAGAGAATAATGCATCTTCTTTAATAAGTTTTGTCCCCTTAGACAAAAATATAATATCTCTTCTAGAGCCTTCTATTAAGTTCGAATTACCATAAATGGTAGTGACATTTGCCTTCCTTCTAAGCAAGTAAGAAAAGTATTTCTCATTTTTGAATATGACGTGCGTTGTTCCACTATCAATTACACAAATATCTTTGTGATTGATCATTGATCCAAATAAAATTTGAGGGGTATCCATATTTTCTTCAAGATAAAAGATATAAACGAAGTAAATATTATAATATTATTACTAAGCAAAACATTACACAAACTTAATTTTTTACAAGACTAGGAAAACATATTCATACTAGTTCATACAAACAACGGAAATGAAATATATTTAGATTATTACAGACTCATCACCTATTAGGTGATCTATTTTTTCTTTGGAATTTTCAAAAAATCTGCTACATCTAAATGCATTGGTTCAACATTATCTTCATAGATAAATTTTGCTTCTGCATTGTTTTTCACCTTCTTCAGAGAAGCTTGATACAACTCAACCAGGTGCCTTGGCGTACGAGAGCTACGTGACCAATACCCTTTTCCACCATATCGATAACATTTATTGTCTGGTTTTTTCTTTTGCACTACTCCATGCTTTGCATCCTTCCTTTTGCACTGCTGATGGTGAATGTTATTAATTAATGCAAGACGATCACCATAATTAAAATTTCTTCCACGACCAGGACCACGATTGGGGCCACAACCTTTTTCGCGCTTAGATTGGTAAAAAATTGACGTATTCACTTTAGGGAATGGCGTAGAACTAGTAGGTCGACTTTCATGATTTTTCATCAGTAGATCATTATATTGTTCAGAAACAAGAAGATGTGAAATTAATTAAGAATATTTTTTAAACCTCATTTCTCGATATTGCTGCTGATGAGCATACTCGAGGCAGAAAAAATGGAAAATGTTTTCTCCAGCATATCATGATTAGTGATATTTTCTCCGCATAATTTTAATTGTGAGATAATTTTAAACATTGAAGAATTATATTAACTGGCAAATTTAAAGTCTTAAAGTCTTAAATGGATCAAGTCATAACGTGCATGTGGAAGGACGACCAACTTCAGGTCATATATATCTTTTAAATTATTCCACAACACAAGAGGATCTTTAATAGTGAGATATTCCATTTTCAAACCCTCGTCAAGGTGATGAGGAGGATCATCGCATTGGCACGATTTTGATTCGATGCCTAATTTTTGTCTTGGATGGTGTCTGCTAGACCCATTGCATCAAAATGAATTTCTGCATCTAGTACCCCAGATAAGTAGCCTTTTCCAATATGTCCAAAGCATGAAAGCAGGGAATTCAAGTTTAGAAAGAATTGACATTATTTAAGAAATAATTTTTTTTTACCTTCGAAGTAATAAGCCCTTTTATAGGAAATGTACATGAGGTAATGAATGACTGACACAAGCCATCCACTACTTTGCACAAGGTGTGCACAAATTTCACACTTTCAACATTGCAATGCACACACTATCCACATACTATATTGAGACATCCACATGCTCAACTGACTTTTTGGGACAAGTTCAGGAAGGATTCTATGTTTTTTCTTCATTAATTTATTTCTATACATGGGTCAAGTAGAATATGATAATAAATAAATTATGAATTTGCCCCATTAATCATCAAATAAATAATTATCTAAAAATTATTGTCAATTAAATAACCGTAATTAAATGAATAATTAATTTTTTTCCTTTGAAATAGATGAGAAAAAACTTTCATGAAATAAATTAGTGTTCAAAACGATCTAACAAATCTTGACAATTTGATATCAGAGCTATTTTCTATTCCTTTAATTTTAAAATAAGTGAATTGTTGGATATTCACGCCATTTAAGAAAAGATTATTAAGGCATTAATAAAACATAATTTTTTTTATTTTTACCCTTTTAAATTATTATTAAATTTATCTTTAGAATTACTAAATATTGATCATGATAACTATTTTCAATATTAATTAAGCAATTAAAGTTTTTTGAACTCATACATAGGAAATTCAAAAGCCAAACACATAAGAGTACCATTAAATTTGCCACAATTTTTATTTTGGTATCTTAACTATGACGTGTTCTAAGTAGACACTTCAACATCATTAAAAGTATATTATTTAAACTCAAATAAGTGATGTGGTAAAGTGTGTGCATCACACTTTTTCTAAATGAGTGCAAGCCAAAAAATATATTTTTTTCTTTAAAAAAAAGAATATCAATTTTAACCCTTCAACTTTATTTTTTATGTACCATTTAAATACAAAATATTAATTGTATGATTTCTTTGTTTATATATATGCTCTTCAAATGCAATTTTGCATTTTAAAAATCAGCGTTTGTACTTTATCCATTAGTTTTCGAAAAAAATTTAAAAATTGACAGGTGAGCATTTTATTTTTTTAAAAGAATAACATTTTTTTTTGAGAATTTCTCTATATTTTTGAGTGAAAAATAATCATTAAATACACATATACGTGATTCCGTCACTCGTTAGGTCTCAAATCTCTCTCTATATATATATAAAGCAGGATCTTCAGCCTGCTGATGTCGCATGCCTCAATGATTAGGAAATCTATTTTTCTATTTTGTCAAATTTTTTGTTTTTTTTCTCTCTCCTATTTTTCCATGTAAATGGATTATAATTAAGGCAACAATAATTAATACATTCTAATTAATTATTAAATAACGTTTAGTAAAGAACAAGATCGTTCAAATCAATATACATTCAAGTAAATTGAAGAAGATCAAAAGGTCATAAACCTTTCAGCTTCCAAAGCTGTTTATTTTAGTATATAAAATAGGCATAATGATCTGGTGGACCTCTGTAGTTGTATCAGTTTGTATTATGGACCCTTTTACTTAACGCTTTACCAATTGAACCCTTACACTTAATAAAACACAATTTATCAAACCCTTCTGACCATTGACCATGCTTATGTGGCATTAATATGGTTGAGTTGGCAAGAGAGTGAGACCACACGCCTATTAAGGAAAGTGAACATCATATTTAAATTTTAAAAATATTTAAATTAAAAGAGTAAAATAATAAACTTAAAAAAGAAAAAAGAAACCCTTCTTCTTCACCCAATAACCTATTTTTTTTAGCCATCTCCATTTTTGTCCAACCCTCTTTTTTTATTTTTTTCATCTTCTTTAGGTGGTCTGGTACACCAAAGGCGGCGAGGAGCATGCTGGTACACCGGAGGAAGCGAGGAATTTTCTGGCCTTCTGATATGTCGGAGAGTATGGAGAGCATAGGGGATCCCTGGTGGTTCGCAAGAGTCGTCGATGGTACGAAAAAAGGAAGACAGTGGAGAGAGGAACAAGGTTGGTGAGAGGCAAGGAGTTGGTGCGGCGGCTTATGGTTTTGAATTTGTGGTGGTTGGAGAAGGAGGAGGTAAGAAAAATGTTGAAAGTGTGCGACGAAGATGGAAACAGATGAGGGAGAGAGTATTTGTGGTCTCACCGGCAAGAGGAGTGGTGGCAGCGGCAACTTTCTCATGCGATTGGGCCATTTCACGGTGAAAATGACAGATGATGTAGGGAGACCCAAAATTTTAATTTAAAAGAATAAATTAAAATTTTACATTGTAAAATTTGCATCAAAACTTTATGATTTTTTGTTCAAAAAGAAATTATTATAAAAAAATAAAATGATGTGGCGAATTTTATCTGACATGAAATGTGACATCAGCGCGATTGAGAGTCACGATGAGTTGAAATGGTTCAACATATTGAGTTTAAATGAGTTTGGGGGTTCGAATGACAAATGGGTAAGTAGAAGGGTTCACAATACAAACGGATACAAGTACAAGGGTCCATCATACCATTTTGCCTATAAAATAAAAGGACTAGAGAATATGTAACCAAGTACTCTTTCAATTTGCTTCTTTTCCTTATGAGATGTGCAGATTTCTTAAAGAAGAGAAAGAGAGTAGTCCTTCTGAAATGGTCAATTTCAAGGGTTTAAGTATGTCTCTACAACTATTTGAAAGATCCTTTTATCAGTTCTTGGTAAGATTTTAATCAATAATTTCTCCAATAGGAAATGCATACGAAGAGAAAAAAATTCATTCTGATGGAGGAATCATTTGTGGTCAGGCCAACAAAAAGAGATATCAACAGCAAAAACAGAGAGTTTTGGAACCAGATTGACATGAAATCCATTGTGTATGGAAAATAAAATGAAACGAAGCAACATGGGAACAAGTGGCCTCCATCCTGGCTTCAGTTACAAGAAAGAAAGAGTTGAAGCATACTTACATGAATATATAGAGACACTTTTTATTACTTTATTAAAATATGTTTTTTTCAATGGTGACGTTATTAACTTCTTTCCACTTTTTTATTTTACTAATTCCTTTAGTCCTTTATTTTCCTTCTGCATTTTTAATTAGTTAATGTTCTCAACTATAATAAGATATATAATCCCCTAAATATGAATCAAATATAATTTTGTAATTCAAGTTCAATATTGATACTATTTGATACTCTTGTGATCTTGCTAGATTATCAACACATTCACTTACCATTTCAAGACGTAAAAACACCAATAATATGGGCATGAAATTATTGGACATTTGTTGAATGTTACACTTATATTATGGGTAAGTGATCAATGGATTCTCACAAGAATTAAAACACTTGTAAATATTATATTCTGAAGTCACAAATAATTTGATATATCTTGTAACTTTTTTCTATCTTCAACTTTTTTCATTGTAACATAAAATGATGAGGTATTTTAGAGAGAAAATTGATTATGGAAGATTTTCCATAAAATTAGAAGGAGATAAATAAAAATAAGTGATAGTTAGAAGTAATGAATATATAAAAACTATAGTGATGGTAGAAAATGGAAAATGAAAAAATAATAAAGAGGCATAAGGAAAAGAAAAAGGAAAGAAAAGATTTCATATAATATAAAATTTAAGTTTAATTTACAATTAATAGTGCATTTAGTTTGTTCCATATATATTCGAGAATCATTGCCGCTGATCTCTTCTTCCGTCGTCTTACCTTTTTTTTTTTGCCAATTTTTTAACTTTTTAAATTTCATCTTATCTATGAAATCTAGAAAAACAATTTCTCTTCATCATTACTATACTTTTTTTTTTTTTTTTAATCTTTTCTTATCATTATTACAATTTATTACTTTTTATTAAATTCTTTTTCCCACCTTCTATTTTTTTAATTTTATATAAAAAAAAATGTAATCAACTTTGCTCCTTATTAACATAATTTAATATTATACCTTCTATTTCTATTATATATATATATATATATATCACCTTCTTTTTATAATCATAAATATGTTCTTCCAATTGATTTTTCTCTTAATCAATCTCATTTAACTTGCTATTAAAATTAGTAGAAAATTAAAAATATATAAAATAATTATAAAAGTACTCAAATTCTGCTCTAACAGAGAAAAAACAAAAAAGAGTTAGAATACTATATACACATAATATTTACACACTTCAATACAATGAAGTAAATTTTCGAAAGAAAAAAAAATACATTTATGATAATAAGGAGAAAGATAAATAAAATATTTATATATTATAAAATTATGATGATAAAAAGGAGAGATAAGTATTTTTTTTTTTAGAAAACCACAAAAATAAAAGGTAGAAAAAGGAATATAAGGAAAAGAAATATTTAAAAAATATATGTTTATAATGAGGCAAAAAAAATTATGGTAATAAAAAGGAGAGATAAGTAAAATTTAATTTTAGAAGACTACAAAAATAAAAGGTAGAAAAAGGAATATATAGAAAAGAAATATTTAAAAATATATATTTTTATGTGAAGGCAAAAAGGTAGCCTTTTGAAATTTCTTATTTTTTTAAGGTATAACTGATCATTAATTAATAATATATTTTTAAATATAAAAATGCTTAAATTCTAAGAAAATAGATAAAAAAAAGATCTTAGAGGCATGCTACATCAGCAAGTCTAACCATTTCCTATATATATATATATATATATATATATATATATATTAATAAATTGATGATTGATTTTTTGTAGTTTCACATGTATTAACAATGCAAGAACCAAAATTAAAGAAAAACACACAACTTAATGTTAATCTAAACCATTTGTAGTTGAAGAACCAAAACGTATTTTAAATATTTAAATCATAGAATAATAAATTAATACTATGAATAGAAAAAGTGATATGACAGACCACAACAATCTTTTTCTTCTTCTTTTATTTTTTTAATTTTTTTCCCCTTTTCAGATTTTTCTTTATTTTTTCATCATTTATGTGTTATAAATAATATTAGAAACTTTAAAAATACGCTTCTTTAACTCTATTAATTACGCAATGTTAAGAAACTAAAATGTCATATCTTTAATGTAAGCTTTAATAATCTTTATTTTCATTACACTAACAACTTTTTGTTATTCTAATTTCTAAAATAATTAATAGTCATAGTCATATAAATAGAGATATTGTCAGAATTATAGAATTCATCACTTTAATAATATTTTTTTATATTTCGAGAGATATTGCCAGAATTTATAGAAATCGTCACATTTTTTTTGTTATTATATTTTTTATGCTTATTATATGCATATTTTAGTTTGATTCGAAAAATAAGATGCAGACTATTGAATTATGATCAACTTATGAGTGTGGATGTGGACAAAAACTTCAAAGATTAATTATGCATTAAATTTGTATTTTATTCTTCATTTTTAACAATTTAAGGTCTAATAATTATATTGCAAATACATCTTCATTTATATAATACTTAATAAAATTATTTGTGACTTATCATTTTTTACAACCGCACGAAGATTCACTAGTTTTCTCCTATTAGTGAGTCCCTTCTGATTTCACGAGCTTAGTCTTCCATTTTTTAGCCTTTAATAATTATATTATTTATAATATATGCCAGACCTTATTATTCTAATAGACATTATTACTCAATTACGCTCGGAGGCTTTATAGAGTCGAGTGGATTTCACTTCTATCACATATAATTTCATATCATAATTTTATTGAAACGGGCAAACTTAACACACCTTTTAAGTTTTTATTTTTTGAAGAACAATATTTTCTCGTTTTTCTTTTTCTGTCTTCTTCTCCTCTCACGGTCTCTCATTGCCTCTCCTTCCTCCCTTCATCCTGATTTTAAGTCTAATAGTTTTATCCATTTTTCTCCTACTAGCAACAATCTGGTGGCAGTTCGTCGGAAATCCTGTGGCAATCCGGTGGTGGCTGCTGAGCGCAGGTAATTCTTATGTAATCTTATTCTGTCGGACACCACCCTCTCTTTCTCTATCCCACTGATTAGCTTGCCCTATTTTATTTTTTGTGTTTTTGGGTCATTGAAAATGAGACTGATTTTGCTTATTATGAGTGGAAATTTGAAATGGCGCTGAGGAGATTTAAGAATGAGACCTGAATAGAATTGAACATCATATACGATTCATAGAGAACCCTTACTTATTAGGGGTCCAAGTTTCGTTTATTGTCTATTACTTCTTGTCGATTACTCATATGTTTTTGTTCTACCCTTGCATATGAATGTTTGTGGTGCTTCCTTTTCATGGTTTTTCAGGTGAAGAAAAGGTTTCATTTATGCTATGACTTATTTTATTCTTTCTTAGTAAGTTGTACTGCTATTGCTTTAATGGTTGCAGATATGAAGCTTTGACATAGAAGCAGTGCATTTTATTTTATTGGTAACATAGAAGCAGTGCATTCCCTATTAATACACAGACAGTAGAAAATGCTGTGCATAGGTTAACTCTTAGTTGTCAAGAAATAAGAAGTAAGCATTCTCAGTTACGCATAATTCTAGGAAGCCTTTTTGCTGCTCCTGGCTGACCATAGGTTGATCGGTTTTTTATTTTTTATTTCTTTAGCATTTCTTTGAAATTGAAAGTCTGTTTGCTGCTTCTTCTGAGGGGAAGAAGGGCCCCTCTTATTCCCGAACTTAGACTCAATCCACATCACTTGATTGAAGCATTACTGCATTAGTAGCGTAGTATTTGTTTTTTCCAGCATATTTCTAGGTGGAGTTTCAGATGTTAGATCTCTTTTTTTCCAGTATTAGTGAAATATATTAATTGTGTTTGCCGTCCATCTTTTTTGCGACAATGCTAAGAAAGCGGAGACTGAGATTTGTGCTGTTACACAAACTTCTTTCATCATGACTTCTTGATCATTTTTTTTTTTGAAACTGGCAACTGTATGACTTCTTGATCAATTGAATCTGTAGCTTGGCAATTCTTGTCTGATCACTTTGGCACACAATTTATGTTTTTTGGTCCATATTGTGGCACACTCTTTACAAAAAGCACCATATTTCATTGCCAAAAACTCTCCCTTCTATGTTTACGGTTTCTTTCATGTCCCTAAGAATTAATCCAAGAGCTACTCATGCAAGTCCATTGATGTCATTCAAACCCTTCTACACTTTCTTAAAACTTCTGTGTATTGACTTATTTTCCCCACAAAGTTCGACTGTTTTTTATGTTAATCATGGAACATTACATGGCACTTACACAGTAGCTTTATGAATAAAATATAATCACGTGAAGATAGTTTTGGTAGCGTGAAAAATGAAGTCCAATCTAGTGTGAATATGGATTGAGGAAAAATGTGCGGTCTAGTGTTAGCCGCTAGATATATAACATAACTATATAATGATTAGTCTGAGGAATCTGTATAATTCAAAAATAATTACTTTTTCGACTAAATTACTGATTTCTTTTTTAAAAAAATTAGCGTCACCATATTGGTTAGAGGTTAGGTTATGGCTTACCTCAACATGTAGATTATAATTATAGTTATTATAAAAGAGTTGGAACAATAAGGAGAAGTAGACATCATCCAGAAAACACATGTAATAAAAAGGGATTATGCCACATATTATAGATGAGGATGTAAATCTTCCTTTCTATCAACTACGCCTCTTATGTGTACCTTCTAGCAAAGTGTGCTTATTCTCCATGAAGATTTAATGCATTCCTATTTCAGAAAATTATAAATTTTTATATTAAAAGGTCTTGAAAAATAGCATTTAACTCTGTATAATATTTCCAATTATCATAAATAAAGGTTTCATTTTTATTTGAGTGAAGGGTAAAAACACACCTAGAGTATTTTTTTATTGAGTTTCATATCTAAACTTTGAGTTTCATATCTAAATTACCGGGTGTGCGAGTTTCCTACCTGAACTATCGCAAACTATTTGTCAAAACATACCTCAACTATCCATTGTTCCGTTTCCCTACCTGAACGAGGTTGATATTTCAAGTAGGTTGGGAACAACTGATAGTGGATGGGTGTTTCGATAAATAGTTGGTGATAGTTCAGGTAGGAAACTCGCATACCGGATAGTTCAGGTATGAAACTTGAATAACCGGGACACTTTGGGTGTGTTTTGATCATTAACTCATTTTATTTAATTTTAGTTTGAGTTGTTCAAATGAGTGTAAATTAGGTTAGGTTTCTATCTCTTATTAATTAGTACATATACCTACCCCGTTGATTATGATTTTTTCTCGTTGCCGTACATTTATTCTCCTTTTTCATGTGTATGACGAGTTTACATATTGTATTAAACTCAACTTTTCTTTATCAATTACTTTTATTTTTTCATGAAAAAAATATTTGAATGAATCAATTCTTAAAAGGGTAACTTTATAGCTTTGCATATAAAAAAAAGAGTGAATAAATACATGAATTTATTAAAATATTTATGATATCTTATTAAGTTTTAGCTTTAGGCCACTGATTGTATTGAGCCGTCCCTGCACGGTTCAAATAGTTCTCAATTTTTTTCTGAATATTTACGTCAAGAGTAGAGGTAAGCAAAAAACAAAAAAAACAAAAACAAAACAATCAAACAAAGGCAAGAGAAGGTAAATGTTTATCATCTTACTATGATATTCAATTCTTCGTAAGAAAGTTATATTTAAGTAAATAACCAAACATTTCTAGTTATTTCAGATAATGGGTTTCAGTCCGCCTATAGCTTTTAGTATCAATTGATTAAAATACATGTTTACATGTAAATTGTTTTGCGTCAACAAGTTTTTGATTTTCCGGCCTATAGTGTTAAGTGTTAGGGCTCATTTGGTACGAGGGATAATGGATAACTGATGGTTACAAAGAATAAGTAGTTCTATGATATCTACAATTAATAGTATTCAGAAAATATTTTCATTAACATATTGAACTACGTAAAAATTATGGGACATGTTGGACCAACATAAACAAATAGACGTAGAATCTAGTAAACACTCATTGATGACTTTTTTATATTCTTTATAAAATTGTTGGCTTTGCTTTGTAAGGTCAACATAAAGAAATCCTTGAGAAAAGGAAGTGAGCAATATAATCATCATACAAGGGTCAAGCATTCAGAGAATGTTCACAAGTTTCCGTGTAAATGAAATATTGCTTGGGCCAGCGGTGGGAAACTAATTCAAATTTGAAACTGCATTCAATCCATTTTTATCCATTTAATTGTGGGTTGAAAATGGGTTAACCATATTTACCAACATTTAAAATGGGTGGGGTTGGTATACTAGGCAGGTTGGGCGGATCAAGCTAATATGGGTGAAAATTGCCACCACTACACCCAAGGGTGTGTGGCCTAGGCATGGGATGAAACCATGCAAAATAAATAAATTGGAGATTTCTTTTTTCTTCCTATCTACCTAAGCCTTGTTGGGGAAATTTTTTGGTACATATGCTAGTGGAAGGTAGGAGGTATCTGATTGGGTAGTTGAGATGCTCTTCGTTGTTGACAAAAAAAAGTTTATAAGGGGTAAAATCATTAGCACTTTTGTAATGGAAAAATTACGCCCTATGTCTATTTTTGAAAATGTTTATGCCACATACCCCATATTTTATTATAAACAAACGATTTAACTCATATTTGTGTATAAACACCTTTTATTTTTTTGACCCCCCCCGGATATCATGTTGTATAATATTGTATATGGGCTTTGTGACGTAAATATTTTTAAAAGCTGTATATTTCTGAAAATTTCCCTTTTGTAATACCATTCTGTCAAATACTTGCTTAATTTGCTTCCGTTTTTGTAATACGTTTAATTTGCTTCTAACTAAATGTTTGGCTTAAAATCACAATGTCAGGAACATAGTTGTCCCCTTTGGTTGGACATTGAAAATTATAAAATATGGTTACTTATAAGAAAAAGTTACTTATAGAAAAATATCTAAATGGTTTTGGCTTCTCTGTATTTAAGGAGATAATGTGTGCACAAGGTCACCTCATTGCCAACAAAGCTTCTCTGCCTGTCAACAAAAAAGGAAACGAAGGTTATATGTTAGCTCTTTGGATCTTCATGGATCTGCTAGAGAAGATGGGATTTGGACGCAAATGGAATTAGTGGATTAAATTTTGTATCTCAATAGTGAACTTCTTTGTACTTATTAATGGTTCACCAACAGGTTATTTTAATTCACAGAGGGGCCTAAGACAAGGTGATCCTCTATCACCCTTTTTGTTCCTCTTAGTCATGGAGGGACTGAACAACATGATTAAGACAACAAACAAGGAAGGTTGGTTAAGAGGATTTGAGGTTGCTAGAGCGGGAAGGGATAGCTTGAAGATAACTCATCTTCAGTATGCATATGACACACACATATTCTGTGATGCGGAAGAAGAGCATCTCAAAATACTAAGACTGATCTTGGTAATATTTGAAGGAATGTCAGGTTTACATGTTAACCAGAGGAAAAGATTCTTATACCCGATTAATGAAGTGCCAAACATGGAAATCTTAAAGACAATCTTAGGGTGTGAAGCGGGTGCTCTACCAACTATCTACCTTCGATTGCCTTTGGGGGCCTAGTCTATGTCTATGGAAATCTGGAATGGGGTGATTGAGAAATGTGAGAAGAAGTTAGCAAGGTGGAAGTCCCAATATCTCTCCATGGGTGAAAGATTGACCTTGATAAACTCTGTGCTTGATGCACTTCCAACGTATATGATGTCATTATTTTCTATCCCACCAGGAATCATCAATAGGTTGGATAGCATCAGGAGGAAATTTCTATGGCAAGGGAACAAAGACAGGAAGGGTTACCACCTAGTCAAATGGAAGACAGTGATCAATGAGAAAAGTTTTGGGGGATTGGGGATAAAAAATCTGAAGAATCAGAGTAAAGCTTTAAGAATGAGATGGCTATGGAAATATTCAAATGAAAATCGAAGTCTATGGATTAGAGTCATTAAAGCTAAATATGAGGAGAACGATAATTGGATGACAAAGGAGGTCACTACTCCTTATGGTGTTAGCTTATGGAAATCTATCAGAATTTTGTGGAATGAAAAATTCAAAATTAATACCATAGTCAATGTGGTAGATGGAGTTAAGACTGTCTTCTTGAAAGATGATTGGCATGAAGCAGGCAACATGGAGACATTATTCCTAGATATTTATAACTTAGTTTTACATCAACAGAGCACAATAACAGAATTGTGGACACCTCAAGGGTGGAATTTTGTGTTCAGGAGACACCTCAATGATTGGGAAATACCAAGAGTAGCAAAATTCTTCAGCACCATTGACCAATTCAGTGGTTTGAAGGCTGGACAAGACATCCTACAGTAGATTTCGAGTTCTTTTGTAAATATGGTTTCAGTACAAGGGTTGTACTGTGTTACAGAAATAGAAACAGTTACCTATGTCAAAAAAAAAAGTTATCTCTTTGGGTTCATAATACAGGAAGCAGTTTAGGTGGAATTTTAGTATTCGAAAGTTTGGGCCATACTCATGATAGACAAACTAGCTTTGCATATTGAATTTGATTTCTAGTCTAGGTTTCTACTTTCTATTTACTTTGTGCACTGATATCTGGTTTAATGCAGCCTCTTGCAGAAATGAGGGTAAGGCTGCATATAATAGACCCTTGTGGTCCGGCTCTTCCCCGGACCCTGCACATAGCGAGAGCTTAACATTGGGCTGCCCTTACTGATATCTGGTTTAACTGTTTTTTCTGTCAAAGTAGATCAATGCATAGCATAGTGTGCTAAACGAAGCATAATATGGGTGAAATTATCAGTACAATATGAACGATGTCATTGATAGATTCTGTCGTGCCTTAATTCATCTCTATTTCAATTCTGCAAAATATTTGATTTACTATTTTAGATTTCAATGACTTAGAAGAATTGACCAATAATGAGTATTTAGAAAGATAAAATGCTTATTGTCTGGTTTGTATAAAATATAATCAATTGCGGGCATACGTAATGAACCATTTGTTAGATTTGTGTAATGGAGGGGCACGAACTCCAGCAATGTTGATGTGAAGATGCATACTAGTAAATCTAACTTCCATTGTTGTGTATTTTGTTGTTTCATGCAGTAAAAAATGGGGTCTGAATTGAGGACGTGGGTTTCCGACAAATTGATGTCTCTCCTAGGGTACTCGCAGTCCACAGTTGTCTCTTATGTTCTTAATCTTGGTACGTTTTCTTCTTATATTTTAATAAATTGTTGTGGCAACATTGTTCATAATATCATTTTCATTCAGCTAAGAAAGCTTCATCAGCTGCCAATCTATCAAATCAGCTTGTAGATGATATGGGTATGTCATCCTCCAGTGAAACAACAGTGTTTGCTCAAGAAATTTTTGCCAGAGTTGAGCGCAAGACGACAGGGACAAATGTTAGTTTGTCTGCAATTTCAGTTATTTCACAGGGTCGTACTAGCGAGAATTATTTTGTTTAAACATTGTGCTTTATCTCGTAACGCTTGATGCTTCTTGTTGTACCAGCTGTATCTACAACAAGAAAGGGAGGCTACAATGTTGGCAAGGAAGCAAAAGGCGTACACACTTTTGGAGCCTGATGATGATGATGACAATATTGCTGGTGTGGAAAGTAATTCTGTCCCGTCTCAGAATAGGAAAGAGGATACACGCAAAAAGAAGTTTAGGAGGCGGGTTGAGACCCATGGGGAGGAAGATGATGAGGCATGGTGATTTTACTCTTCTTCTTCTTGATAGAATTCAGTTTTATTTTTTATGGTAAGCTGTTGTAATATTGAATCGTGTTTTAACTAGTTGCTTTCTTTTGACTGAATATGATGGTGCAGGTCGTTAGGGATGAGGAGCAAGAAAGACGGGTAAGGAGACGAACATCCCAAGACCAAGATGACAGTGACAACTCTGAGGTACTTATGGTGTATTGTTTTGACTTTTTTTGCCTGTTCACCTTCTCCATACTCAGAACTCCCGATCCACTTGAGGTTAACTGCATGTTTTTTGGTTGCAGTCAGAAGAGGAACTACTTCGGGACCAAAGAGAGAGGGAGGAGTTGGAACAACATATCAAAGAGCGAGATGCTGCAGGGACTAGAAAGGTGAGCAATCTTAACGTTGTTTGAACGTCTCTGTGCTCAGATACCAGGCGGTGCTTCTATGATTTGAATTCGCTGTCAGGTTTGTTTTCGATGGAGAGGAATGTTCAAGTAATTGGCTAACCAATCTATTAGTTCAACCGTTTTAGAGTTGTAAAACTGAAGCGTGGATGCACTCTGGACATTTAGAGATTGGTCCCTTACAATATTACAAATACAGTGGGGTCGTCTTGTGGATTTGACTATTTTAAACATCTTAAACCAGCAACAAGTCAACAACAAATGAACAACAACTATGCCTTAGTCCTGAACAAATTTGGATCGGCCGTATGAATCCTCTCTGGCCATGTTCCCCAATTTAATTCATCTCAGGCCAACCTTCGTGAGGATTCATCATGAATTGACTAGTTTGGCTAGTTTTACACTGAAAGCCTACCACAACCCTCGTCCTTTTTCCAGGCTTGGGACTGGTGATGTGAGCAAGCTCACAATGGTGGAGTTAAGCATCTGAAACCAGCAATTATGGATAAAGTTTTTATTTGAACGTCTTTATTGCTGTAGTTGCTTTTAATTTTGAAAGTGTAAAGCTTTGGCACATATTCACTCGGGATTTCTGTCTTTTATTTGCTGTCGTATTCAGCATCTCCTAATAGGTTGCCAGTCTGAGCATCACATGCTTTGGTTATTAATATTATTTTTGCATCTTTGCAGTACCTTCTTGGTACTAGCCTTAGTAAAATACTTCATCTTAGAAAAAGAAGGAAAAAGCTATGATTGTGTTTTTGCATCGATATGGCTATTTCTTTGAGGGCCTCTCTTGATTATTGGACTTTTCATTTTGAAGGTGGTAAAATGGAGGCACGTTTGCGCCCGGATTTTCTGTGTTATTTCACTGAGTATTATATATCATTTGTGATAGGTTTTAGTTGGAATATCACACACATATTTGTGTTCTGCTTTGACATATTTACCAAACTTCTTGTTCAAATCATCTGATATGATTTCGTCCTGTGTCTATTAATGAAGGTCAGACTTATTTCTTGTATGCCAACATTATTTTTTCATCTATCTTCGTTCTAATGTGGTATTTTTTCTTCAATAACAGTTGGCAGAGCCAAAATTAACAAGGAAGGAGGAAGGTACCTTACCGTAGATACAATTTCTGTTGTATATTTGTTTGTTTCATTTTTCCTGTTCTTCAGTAGAAAGAACAGTTTATGCAAGTTAGCTCATACGTGAATAAATGACAGAAGAGGCAATCAGGAGGTCTGATGCATTGGAGCGAGATGACATTGGACCTTTAAGGTTAGTTACCATACAATCTGGTTCACTATTTTATTATTATCTTAGGTCTTACAAAAAAAATTCTTGCTTTAGTAACCACATAATTCATCCTTAATTTGGAATACCTCATCTTTTGTGGTTCTTTTACTTGTATATTTTATTCAAAGGAGGTAATTGAAGTGTGTTTGAGTATAACTAACCATAAAAACAAAAAGAAGAAAAAAGAAAAGGAAGGTAGATTAAATAAGTCTTGTAGTTCCAATGTTGTTGGTCCTGGGAAAACATAAATATGCTTGTTGGTAGATATGATGGTAAGGGATTTAAATTGGAGCTTTTGACTTTCTTGACTTAGAACTTGAGGTCATTTTTTAAAGTTATTTGAATGTTTCACTCTTAAAGAAAAACGAAACAATAGGTAGATCTGCTGTGGTATATAAGTTAAATATTCAAGTCAGGCTTATCTGCTTTTTGATAAAAGACGATTTGATCAGTATGTACAAGAACACGGTTTGACCAAAGTCATTTGTCAAATCATCTTGCCTAGTTTGCATCAGAAGTATAAATGGAATATAAGTTCGTTTAATATGGAATGCCTCTGTCTGAATAATCTCATAATTCTTTCATTCTAAACAAGTTATAGAAGACTCGATGGCGTTGTTCTTCAAGCAACTTCTCTTTCTTTTTATCTTTTGTAGTCTCCTACCCGTGGCATTTCATCCATTGTCCTTTATTTTTACTTCATGAAAAATAAATAAATATAAAAAATCTTTCATCTACTGTCCTTTTTAATACCCATGAATTGTTGAACATCCAGTTATTAGAGTCCATATTTGAATTTCCAATGCATCAGGTGGGGGTTTGTGCAGTGTGACATGGGCCAGACAACACCAGTTCTTGAAAATCCCATCTCCTCTTACTTGAGGTTTTTGCGTTGAGAGGAGAGAGAGTACTAGGGACAGAAAAATACACAATGTAGTGTTTTGTACTAGAGAATTATGTTGCTATTCACCAATTCTAGGGTCGATTAGGGATGTAATTGAGAAGCAGTTGATGTTAATGCATACCAAGGTCTTGTTGAAATAGACTGATATTGTGTAATTGGTTGAATAGCTTTCTCACACATTGCATTTTCTAGGGCATCGTGTTTCACATTTAATGTTCACCTCCATGAAGGACATTGTTATAATACAGGCCTCAGTTCTCGGATCTGCTATAACTATGTGAAGAATTTAGGACAGAAGTATGAAAAAAATATACTTTTATGTTATATGTAAGCAGTTTGTTTCGGCAATCTCACAATATCTTCCTGAGCTTTGAATACAATTATAATCCATTAATCCTTGTGATTTTGCACATTGAGCACTTCATTTGGCACTAAACATAATTTACAAACTCACATCCCAATTTCATTGTGATCCAGGAAAGTTTCAAGACAAGAATACTTGAAGAAAAGGGAGCAGAAGAAGCTAGAGGAACTCCGGTATTTACATGATTGTACATTATAGTTTACACCATCCTTATTATATATGGAAGTAAATAATGTTGTTCTATGTGATATAATCTAAAATTATTTCATTCTGTTTACTGGTCATTGTCTAACCATATTTGTGGTATTTCAGAGACGATTTAGAAGATGAGCAGTACTTATTTGAGGGAGTGAAGCTGACAGAAGTAGAGGAACGTGAACTAAGGCAAGGAAACACATCCTCCCCCTGTTCAGATACTCATTCCGAAATTATTGTTAATTTGAGATTTGATTTTATTGACTTCTTCTTGCAATTGCTTCTATAGTGACCTCACTCTGTGGCACTTGTATATTTTAAGACTTATTTGTTGCCTACTAAGAGATTGCATGATGTGAAGCATCTACTGTTTTGATATTGAATCCTAAAGTGTCTTGTGTTTGTCATTCTCCTCTAGTAGCTTATATGTGAATGGGTATTACATGCTTATCTTTTCTTCTTCAGTGGAAGTCCTAATTCTAGTTAACATGAAGTCATCTAGTCTTTTTTATCAGTTGTCTTTTGGTTATGAACTTGATTTTATCTCACTAAATTCCTGTGATCATTCATAATGATAAAATTTCACCTTTCCCTTATCATATGAAAATTCTGACGAGTACTGAGTGAATTCTTGTGAACAAGGAGTTAACGCCTTTCTGCATTTGCCTTACTTTTTGGTCTAACATTCTCTTTAATAGGTTCTGGTTGAATGCGGGATTGCTTTGTATATGCATATGCTGTTGTGTACTCAGGACCTCTATAATTTTGCAGATATAAGAAGGAAATATATGAACTAGTTAAGAAGCGATCAGAAGATAATGATGACATGGATGAGGTAATTAATATTCTGAATATTTATCGCTTCCAAGCACATGTTTCATTACATTCGTTATTTTTATTGTCTCTGCCATTTATTGCTTTTATTTCTTGCTTGTCATATTCTCTAGTATCTCCGTTACTTTCCCTCCCCCATAACATACATACAAAAAGTTAAAAAGAAAAAGCAAGGTTTAATGCACCCAAGGGTGTGGCCGGCCTAGTGGTCAATGAAGTGGTGGAGAGCGATGAGGTTTCAGATTCAAATTCCAGGGGAGAAAAAAAACACTAGGTGCTTCTTACCATCTGTCCTATCCTTGGTGGATAGAGTTACTCGGTACCTGTTGCTGGTGGGAGGTGGCAGGTATTCCGTGGAATTAGTTGAGGTGCGTGAAAGCTGGCTCGGATACCACGGTCATCATCAAAAAAAGAGGTTTAAATATCATCATCTCTTTGTCTATTGTTCCCTATGAGTTATTTATTGCTTTGTTCCAATAAATACTACATCTGGGTATTTCTAACTAAAGGATGAGCTTTCCTTGCACTAATCTTCCTTTATGAATAACTTTTTTCTATTCCTAACAATATTATTTCCTTGTATATTCTCTCAAGGCTTGAGAATGATTTTGTATACTTGAGGAATAGCCTTTTATTTGTTATTGCTTTTTGATGCCCCCTAAAGGTTCTTGTATGTATAGATGATATCATGTCATTTATAGAAAATTATATCTTTTTGTAAGGTTTTCTACTTTTTACTGTTTTAGTATACTTCTTGTATGCAGATGTGTTTTGCCCTTCGTAAATAAAATTTATTATTTAATGAAAAAAACTTCTCTTAAAGCTTGAGTGCTGTTTAATTCAGAACTTCAACGAAAATGCTTAACTTCTGGATTTGTTGTATGAATTATATGTTCGTTCATAGTTAAAATAGTGGATGATTGTACCTTTTCGTGAAGCCTTCCTTAAAAGTATCAAGAATTGGAAAAGAAAACCCCAAATGTTGTTTTCGCTCTTTCCTTTTCTGAATATACTATAGGATGTTGGTTGGGAGTGCACTGTAATCTGAATTTTAAGATTATTGGAATCCCTCTATTATTATTTATACTTGGCTTGTTTTCTTATCCAATGCTTAAATTTTAATGTACTGAATTATTCACGAGATAAGTCTAAATTATGGCCAGTGGCAGAACCTGGAATTTGAGTAAGGGGATTCAAAAAAAATTAAAAATTGTCACACTTAAGATATGAACCTTTTTCAAGGGGATTCAACAGTTTATATATATACAAAAGAAGGAATTTTTTAACCTTAGTTGCACAGGGTAATTTTTTGGTGAAGGGATTCAGTTGAACCCCCTTCACAAAAGGTAGCTATGTCCCTAATCATGGCAAGGTGAGTTTGGTGCTTTGGTACTAGTGGCACCAATCTGAAGAATACATGAACGAATTGTAAAGACATGGAATATAAAATAAGTTGATTCTGGGGGATGGAATTTGAACTCTTATGACTTGTTCCAGTTTATGTCAGTTTTCTATGAAGATTCCTTATGGTCGCTTTTGTTTTAAATACAGTATAGAATACCTGATGCCTATGATCTTGAAGGTGGTGTAAATCAGGAAAAGAGATTTTCTGTGGCTTCGCAGCGATACAGGTTAGTTATATTGACAAAGATAGTTGTAACAGTTGCTCTAGCATACAGAGTTGTGGAAAAGTGTGTGTTGATCTTAGAGAATCAATTTCTATTACTTAAGAAGCTTATATGGTCTTATATTATGTTTTGACATTTCCAGGGATCCAGGTGCTGCTGAAAAGATGAATCCTTTTGCTGAACAAGAAGCATGGGAGGAACATCAGATTGGTAATCTCTAATTCATCTTACTCAAAGTTTTTATGAACTTAGAAGTTCTCGAGTCTCTAAATTTGGAATCATTGCATCACAGGGAAGGCGACGCTTAAATTTGGTTCAAAAGATAGGAAGTCAAGATCTGAGGACTATCAGTAAGTTCTAGCTTCTCGCCCTGCTTCTTTCTCTCTGCTTCTCTCTCTCTCTCTCTATAATGTACATGCATAAGGAACGGTATGGAAGAATTGGCTTCTGTGCTTTACAGATAGTGCATTTTGCTGTATCAGGATCTGTTGTATCATGTTTTCCATCTAAATCTTAATATTTAAAACCTAAGAACTACTTTGGTGCAGATTTGTGTTTGAAGACCAGATTGAGTTCATAAAGGCAGCCGTAATGGATGGTGTTAATGTATGCCTGCTTATTCAACCCTGTCGACATGTTGATATGCTAAATCTTCTCTTGCTAATTTCTTGATCATTTTTTAAGATCATCTTTGGTTTGTGTTTAGGTTGACCAAGTGCCTTCCACTGAGTCAATAGAGAAAATTATGGCTAAATCAGCGTTTGAAAAACTCCAGGTATTGATTTATCAGCATCATTCTGTGCAATAGAATCAGCACTTATGGTTTCCAATATTTCGTTTATAGTTTTCTCATATGCGTGAGACTGCTAACATAAGTGAATTTCGTTTGTAATCCATTGCAAGTACGACATCAGTATCATTGCTTTGTAAATCAAAAAGTGGTTGAAGAAGAGGGTGGAAGTGTAGATATGGACAAAATGGAAGACACAAGGGCATTTAATCTAACTAAAAAAGAACATTTAGGCCTAACAGCAGCATACTACAGCGACTAGTGTTGGTCTCTCCTTTCCTTCCTGCCTAAACCGTTTCTCATCTCTTTGGCTTATTGTAGAAGAGTTATTGGCCTTGCTGGGTCTTTCTTTTCCTTTTACTATGATGTGTTGTGCTTTGGGGCTTGAATAAGCAATGCATATCTGTGTGTTAAATCAAGTGATCATGAGATTTATGCTTTGTGTGGATTTTCATGAACTGTCCTTGCAAAAAAAAAGTATATCATGGACTGTATTATCTCCCCTGCTACTTATTCACTATAGATGAGGTCCTGTAACTAAGTACACTTTTGGAAGAAAAAGCACGAATCTACTCTATGTATGTGTGTGTGTATATTATAAGTATAACCCATTTGAGTGTTCGCCAATGTTTTTTTTTTCCATGCTTTGCAAGGTGGGAGTTACTAATGGATTACATTGATCATATTGAGTTAGAACTTTTAATTTATATTTCCAAAATGGGTGATTCTCTTTGTAGAATTCGGTGGATGGAAATTGATTACGAAGGTCTGCATCTATAAAGTTATGCCTTATCTGTTAGAATCCTTCGCTTTTGCTCTCTGGCTTTTGCACGTTATTGCAACCTCTTAGTTTTCATTGAGACCAATTTGCTAGATAGACCACAGGTTGTACCTTCCATATTTTAATGTTTGATTTGTTGAAACTCATATATATTAATCGTCTTTCATGGATACATTTTAGGAGGATAGGAAGACCCTACCAATGTATCCCTACAAGGATGATTTGCTCCAAGCTATTAATGATCATCAGGTTAGGTTGGTCAGTTGCTTGCATCTGTTTTTTACTTTTCTTTGGGGGTCTGAAGCTAGTTATAATGTCCTTTCCACTAAGTTTTTTGTGTGGACACTGTATACAAATTGGGTGCTTGTTGCAGGTTCTTGTTATTGTTGGAGAAACGGGCTCCGGGAAGACCACCCAGATTCCACAGTATCTGCACGAGGCGGGATATACCAAACGTGGGAAGGTATGGATCTCTCTTATATAGAGTATATACCACACCCTCCAAAAATGAAGAGGGTGCTTTCTGTTTTTAGAGGCAGAGACTGTTTTCTGATATAGCATTAACTCGCATACAAAGCAATGTGGTTGGGACTAAAAGAGAATGTCATATAATTAGTGGAGGGATATGCTAACTTACAAGCTCCTATTTGATAAGTACGTATGGATTATTCACGTACATAAGCACCAAGAAAGTGCTGATGTTACAAAAGTCCAGAGGACTTGCCCATCCTGATAAATTTAGTGCTAGATTTACTGCCCACTTATGTTATGTTTTTATTCCCTATGCCTGTCAAGGTGGAAGAAAGATTAAACAAACTTAGGAGGGATTTCCTATAAATTGGAAACAAGGAGGGAGAGGGAATAGATCTGGTTAAGTAGCAAACTGCTTTTGTTGAGCAAAAGGTCTGGAGGTCATGGAATCAGGAATTTGGGTCTGCAAAACAAGTGCCTAATGACCAAATGGCTATGGAGATTCGGCAGAGAGGATCAGGCACTATGGAAGGAAGTTATTTCTAACAAGTATGGGCATATTGGCACATGATACTCCAAACAATGAACAACGCCTATGGAATGTCAGTGTGGAGAACTATTAGAAATTTGTGGAATCAACTTGCCACAAACATTATCTACAAGGTGGGCAATGGAGCTAGAATTCTGTTCTGGGAAGAACTCTGGATAGGCCAGGAGACCTCGCTGACTTCTATTTCTGAATTATTCTTTCTCAGCACCAATGGAGATGTAAAGATAAATGAAATGTGGTCCCTTCACGGGTGGAACTTGAGCTTCAGAAGGCTGTAAAATGATTAGGAGATAGAGAGAGTAGCTGAGTTATTGCAAGCTAAGTGGTTTCAAAGGCACATATTCAGAAGCAAATGCAATGAAGTGGAAACATAATAGTGATGGAAACCTATCAGTTAGTAGGTTATATGACAGAAAAGTAAGGGAGTTTAATGAGGGAGTGGTTGGCCCTTGGGGAAAGGTCTGGAAAAACAGGTTACCAACTAAGGTGAGATGTTTTACTTGGTTGGTGATCAGTAGGGCTTGCCGGACACATGAGAAGCTGCAAAGGAGAGGTTTTCAAATGGCATCTTGATGTTCACTGTGCAATGAAACAAATGAAACTAACAGTCATCTGTTTCTTCATTGCAAATTTACTACACAGATTTTCTTTATTATCTCCTTTATGTTGAAGCCACCAAACACCTGTTCTTAGCGATGTAGAAATGGGATCAGATATATTGTCTATGGTTTCTGAAACTACTATTTGCTTCACATAGATTGGATGTACTCAACCTCGTCGAGTTGCTGCTATGAGTGTTGCTGCGCGTGTTGCTCAAGAAATGGGAGTCAAACTTGGCCATGAGGTATGCTTAAGATGATATGTTTGCTCATTTATTAGTTAGAGATGGTATGTTTGCTCTATTTTAGCGAATATGTTAAAGCTGTCTTGTTCAAATAATATTTGTACCTTAGAACTTGGAAATACATTTTGTCAATCTTTACATTAGTTGACCAATATGTAATGACTAAATCCATCAAATTCAGGTTGGCTATTCTATTCGGTTTGAAGACTGCACCTCTGAGAATACGATTCTGAAATATATGACCGACGGGATGCTGTTGAGAGAATTTCTTGGCGAGCCTGATCTAGCAAGCTATAGGTTTGTGTTGTAGTAAATGATCTTATTTTATCCTTATCTAACTCTCAAACCTTTTGATTTCTCTAAACAAGTGTCTGGCTTTTCAGTGTCATTATGGTTGACGAGGCACACGAAAGAACACTTTCAACGGACATCTTGTTTGGCTTGGTTAAGGCAAGTTTTCCTTAATTTAGTCTTTAAATCTTTTTTGAATCAAGTAGACTTTAGATCTTAATATGATGGCTAACTCTTGGTAATAATTGGGAGTTACCCTTTGTTTGGAAACTGGGAAGCAGCCAAAATTGCGACCTCTTTGCTTGTTTGCTTGTCAAAGCAGCTTGTGTATATACAATTATACAAAACGTATTGTTCTTGGATTTGTCTTAATTTTTCTCTACGTTTCAGGAAAAGAAACATGGAGAGGAAATTTAATTAAAAATCTTTTCGTAGCAAAACTTTTCCATGGGGCTCCCCAAAATTCTCACTTTAATTCCAGGGAAGGAGATTTTTTTTTTCCTCGCCATTTTCATAGGAAACAGGCAACATAAATTGTTCTCTGTTATTTTTCCTTCCCTAGTCAAACAAATCATTAATAATTTTATGGTGGCTATTGGGGTTTTATGGATTAGTGAACTGGGATGGAGTGTAACAAATTTGCGTTGGTCTCTTTGGCCTTCAGTTGCAACACTAATGTGGTGTGGAACTGCATCCCCATGTTTCTCCTGTTGCTAACAGTCTACTTTCTTTATCACAGGATATTTCTCGGTTTCGGCCTGATCTGAAGTTGCTAATATCAAGTGCTACTCTAGATGCTGAGAAGTTCAGTGATTATTTTGACTGTGCTCCAATTTTTAAAATTCCTGGAAGGCGGTTTCCAGTTGAGATACACTATACAAAAGCTCCAGAGGCCGATTACTTGGATGCAGCAGTAGTAACCGCTCTTCAGATCCATGTAACTCAACCCCTGGGTGATGGTGACATATTAATATTTTTCACTGGGCAGGAAGAGATTGAAACAGCGGAGGAGATCATTAAGCACCGGATAAAGGGCCTGGGGACAAAAATTGCTGAGCTGATCATTTGCCCAATATATGCAAATTTGCCAACAGAATTACAAGCCAAGATATTTGAGCCCACTCCTGAAGGGGCTCGTAAGGTTGTCCTGGCTACAAATATTGCTGAAACATCATTAACAATTGATGGGATTAAATATGTTATTGATCCGGGATTTTCTAAGATGAAGTCTTACAACCCTCGGACGGGAATGGAGTCATTACTGGTCGCTCCTATATCAAAGGCATCTGCGAACCAACGTGCTGGTCGATCTGGAAGAACAGGTCCTGGAAAATGCTTTCGGTTATACACTGCATATAATTACATGAATGATTTGGATGATAACACAGTTCCAGAAATACAAAGGACCAACCTTGCAAATGTTGTGCTCTCTCTCAAGAGCCTTGGGATTCATGACTTACTGAATTTTGACTTCATGGACCCCCCACCAGCAGAAGCTCTACTCAAAGCACTGGAATTGCTCTTTGCCCTTAGTGCACTTAACAAGCTTGGCGAGTTGACTAAACTTGGTAGAAGAATGGCGGAGTTTCCTCTAGATCCCATGCTGTCCAAGATGATTGCTGCCTCTGACAAGTACAAGTGTTCTGATGAAATAATAAGTATTGCTGCAATGCTTTCTGTGGGGAATTCAATCTTTTATCGTCCAAAGGACAAACAAGTCCACGCAGATAATGCACGGATGAATTTTCATATGGGAAATGTGGGAGATCATATTGCTCTGCTAAAGGTTAGTTGCTTAATGATAGTAACCTGTTATGGCACAATCATATTCCTGGTCAGTATAGGTTTTCTAGCCGCATGATATTGTGTTTTGCATATCTGCTTCATATTGATATCTTCCCTTGATCAATGATTATCCAATTTCCGAAGTACATCCGTATAGACAAAGTAGACACAAGTGCATATGGCAGACTAGCCTCCAAGAGGTAGTTTTCTGGGGTTGGAGGTATGCATGGAAAATGTTTGAGTTGAAAGGTAAACCAGAATAAAGAAATTGACACAAAAAAAAGACCAGAATAAAGAAATATCTTACATGATCAGGGGAAAATAAGTGCTACCATGTTTATGTTTCTTTTGGTGTATGGAGATGGTACATCTGTATGATGTTAAGGAAAACACGGTGTCTTTGTTGCAATTCAAAATAATTGCCTTGTCATGAGAACACACTAACATTATTTAGTTACTTGAAAATTTAGCTTGCCACCTTCTGAACAAAAGAAAATACAGAGGTGCTGCTTGGGTGCATGTTGAAAATGGTAACCTCTTTATCTATTGTTGTTTTCCAGGTTTACAGTTCCTGGAAGGAAACAAACTTTTCAACTCAATGGTGCTATGAAAATTATATCCAGGTTAGTATTAACTTCTTGTTTTACGCTGAGATAGTCTTTCTTTGTCTTGTTAGAAAGAAAACATCTAATAGCTGAGTAAAATGCAGCAGGTTACTTTCAAATTCTTTTTCTACGCTTAGATGGTCGTCTCCTTTTCCAACTTGGAGGAAGCCATCTAGCCCGATAAAATATATTGAGCTTTGACTTATGATTCTGGTGCTTCTAAATAATTTAGTGAAACCATTTTGTTTGAAAATTCGCGTTCGCCACTGTCATTAGAAGATAACTTCATCTATGGGGCTTTAAGTAAAAAGGCATTTAGTATTTTTTCTATTCTCTAGAATTTTATAATATTGGATTGAGACATGCTTAAATGGAGCGACATAGACAATGAGGATTCATATAGCTAACTCCAACTTGCTTGGGACTTGGGCATAGTTATTGTCTAGAAGGGTACTGTTCCAGACTAGACTGCAACTTTTAACAAAAGGGGTTTGGGGGGAGGGATTTTAACTTTGATTTATCATTGCTACCTATTGTGTCTAATGAAACCATTCTTTTAACTTTCCAGGTCAGAAGCATGAAGAGAGCAAGGGATATCCGTGATCAATTGGAAGGCCTGCTGGAAAGGGTGGAAATTGAATTGACTTCAAATGATAATGACTATGAGGCTATAAAGAAGGCTATAACATCAGGATTTTTCCCCCACTCTGCAAAACTACAAAAGAATGGATCTTATCGAACTGTTAAACACCCCCAGACAGTTAACGTTCACCCCAGCTCAGGTTTAGCACAGGTAAAGGATTTTGTTTACTTAGAAAATGGAAAAATATATATAGAAAAAGAAGATGTTGCAAGTTACTAGAGGCTATAAATTTCTTGGCAGAGACAACAAACTCAAGATGTCAGAGAAACTTACAATTGCTTTTTTCAATTAAATAATGGACATTTTGAGTGCATAAATATCTTTCTTAGGATTATTTTTTTGGCTTCATCACTTTACTTGACCCAAGATATGGTATTCTGGTTGGCAACTTTACAGTTGAGATGCTAGCACAATTTAAAGTTAGTGATTGTAGATCAACCACCTACTGAGCTTATCTGGTGGCACATTCATGGTTTCCTTCCTAAGATTTACTAGTCTTCGGATGATCATCCCTGAGAAGTGATAATTTTGTGTTGTTTGGCTAATTATGACTCAACCTATCACTGAGGTCTTATCTTCCCCATCCTCCATTTCGATCCTTCCAATCCTTTTTTAATGATGTAAATAGTTCTTTATTAATGGAAAAGTTCCTGTATACTAGCAATACACCAAAAGCGGAGAATCTACAGCATAGTGTGATCTCTACTATAACATCCTGTCTTCTTGACAAATTGGGATCTCACGAGTGCACCAAGAACCGGGATCAGATGGACATACTTGTACTCTTATCCCTTAAAAGCTCTACTATTTTTTTCCTTCCACAGGACCTACATGGTGCTAGTGGGGCAACATTCCAGGTGCTTCAAGTTGTCTTCCTCCTTTTAGATTTTCAGCTGGAGAGTGCCTTTTTCATTGTACCCTTCATACACATTACTGCTTCAACCATTTCAAAATCTCACATCACAAACAATTTAGGTGGTTTACATTTTCACGTGAACATATGCACTTTGTCTTTTTCTTAAATGATCATAATATTGCCTCTTCCCCGACATCAAGACTATTAAGTATAGAGAACTATCCGTGATGGTTATCTCATATCCCTTTTTTCTTTTCGGCCTCAACTGGATAAATTCTCTTATTTCACTCTGGATCTTTACTATATTTTTCCCTCACCAACAGCTTATGATATATTGGCGTTATTGAAAACAATCCATATCTTACTCCCATCTCCATGAGTTTATTCTACTTCCACCCCCTACCATGAAGGTTATGTTATTGATGTTGTTTGACAGTCTCAACCAGCCAATGGGTCTTATCTTCACCAGCTCTCCCATTTCAATCCTTCTGTGTTTTCAAATCCTTGCTCATATTGTGTTATGCTTTGTCTTTTTGTGTTGCCAAGACATTTAAAATGACCTTGATGATAATAGTAACTTCATGAAAATCATTGCTCTTTTGCGCTGGCACGTTGTAGGCGCTTCCCAGATGGGTTGTTTACCATGAGCTGGTCCTGACGACTAAGGAGTACATGCGGCAGGTTAGTCCGTCTCTTTTTCTCTTTCTTTTTGGTTTCTAATTAGGGTTGTTATTACTTTAGATGAAATGCTTCAGAGAGATAGTAAGTGTGGGTTGTCCTGGCAGGTTACTGAACTAAAACCAGAATGGCTAGTAGAAATAGCTCCTCACTACTATCAGTTGAAAGATGTCGAAGACTGTAAGTGCTCTTACTATCTCTCATGGTTGGGGTGTTTTTGATTGTTATTTTCAGTTTCTGTTAGTCTGGCTGCCTTATTGTTGCCTGACGGCACACGACTAAGAGTAGCCTCCCTTCTCATTGTTGAGGAACCTGCAATCTAACTTGGACGTTGGGTTTAAGCTAGGGACTAGTTGTAGTCATTTTTTTTTTTCCAATAAAATATTTGCTGTTTCCATTGGAGGAGTGTTATACTGCACTTGTTGAAATAAACTTATATGGAAGTAAATGAAACATTTTACTTTCGGGCTTCGGCAGTCATATGCCTAGTTGCCTACTATTAGAACAATGTCTTATAAGCTGCGACTAGTTTCATTTATCGGAAGAGCTAATATCTTATGAAAATTAGAACCTCGAGAGTTAGATCCAGTGAGCCTTGCTGAACTAGAGAGTCATCTGAAGGAGTCATAGTCTTTGGAAATTTAAATTGTTTATGTGCGTGCATATTGGGGATTAAAATATTCAAACGATAATTCTAGAAAGTTTAAATACTTATTGGGAGCATCCTCTTGATGCATTTGGACCAAAATATTTGATGTTGAGGCAATTAATTATCGTATTTTTTTGGAGGTTTGGCAGTTGAATTTTGACTTCAAAAAAATAAAATAAAATAAAATTTGTTGTTCCATTTTTTTTAGTTCAAATAACGTAATATTGTTGCTCGATGTTTATATGTGTATGCAGCTAGCTCAAAGAAAATGCCTCGCGGAAGTGGCCGTGCATCTTAAGATCACCCATGAAATGAAAGATGTCGCAATTCCGAGGCAATTGCTAGAGCTTTGTCGTTGTCTTCTGAGGCAGGAGATCCCACTAAGTAAGATGAAGTGTCATCTAATATCAGAGACTTGAGCAGTGGACAAGAACGGCCTACACTTTCTACATCATCTTTAGTAATACAAGTGTAGTAAATGTCCAACTCCTCTAATAGTGGGAAGTTCGCAGCAGCTATAGTCAATCCTCCTGCGAAGTTACTATGACATCTAACTAGACGAAGATGTCTGAGCTGGTTGCATCTATTAGAAAGAGGACATACATGAGTATTACTCTTATTTAGAAATAAGATTTAGCATGTACGAACATTTAATAACACAATAAGCTATGTGAAATGAACTACAAACTTGGCAAGTTTTTCTTGCTTATTTGGTAAGTTTTTCTTTCTTAATTTATTTTTTGCTTCAATTTGTTTTTAGAGAATATAATAGCAGGGAGTTTATAGATGTGACCGGTTTTTATTTCCCCTGATCCATTTGCTGAAAGGAAAATTGGACGAAAAAGATGTAGGCATTATTATCAAACACCATCCAACTCTTTTTAGCACGCAACGTGTTTTAACGCACAATTATTATACATATATCATTGTATAGAAAATTTAGGCACATATATTATTATCCTAGCATGTAATATTTTAGATTTAACATTTGAGTATTCTTGAGTTATTTATTCTTTGTGTAAAAAGAGAATTGATTTCTCTTTAATTTACTTATTCTTAAATGTAAGATTAAAATTGTTCGTAGAGCATTTTTTCTGTGTCAATGCCATTATTAAGAAAGTAGCTAATTAAGGAAAGGAAAACAAAGATGGTTGCAGATTTAATTGCACAAAAGTTTAAGCTGTCTTTTTTTTGACATTTGACATAGTTTCACAAAATCAAAATGTTTATTAAAGGTTGGTATTAAGTGTCAATAGGTTTCTCTTTTTATTTTATTATATTACTTTTGATGATCATGTTTATAAATGTACATTTATTTCAATCAGTTTTCTCTAATTAACATTTGTGTTATATATAATAGTATATTCTTTTTTATTCACCACCGATAGCTATAAACACTTATAGACTATTCTTCGAAATGAATTTAATTATATTTTCCATCATTACGTTTTTTATTGCTCATTACACAATGTGTTTCATAGAATATATAGTATATAGGGATCATCAAAATAAGTCTATAGAAATACACATAGGGACGCCAAATATTAGTTACCAAAATATATCAACATGCAAGTAATGAGGATGCAAATACGTACCTCTGAGCAACGTTGCCAAAATTCTCTATGCCAAGTTTGAATAAATGGCCTTGGGTACGATCGACGGCAACCCGACAAATCTGCTCCAGCACTTGAGGCGCTTCGATATCATTTTTCAAGTCAACAACACGCCACATTGTGGGGTTGTGAGACACCCTCCATGCACCAATTAGTACAGACCCTCTGTGCACTTCCTAATATTTCTGTTGCGCTCGAGAATGTTTGTAAGGATATCCGGCGGAAGCTCCTCCCACCGTGATGCTCCAACTGAGGAGGAAGCTTCCTGCCGGAATTCATCTACATTATTCTTTTGCTTCTGAAGAGTTTTCTGCGTTTTGTAGGTGTTCTTGCCTCTATAATATATCAGACTACTTTTACAATCTTGGTCAAATGGTATTATACAATATGAATGAATGCTCTCCAAATAATTGTAGTTGTATAAATTAAATAGGTCTGAAAATGATTTGATATATTTTGGAGGTCTTCAACCCAAAAGCAATGTTTGTCCGTTGCTTTCATAGTACTACATGACATTGTAGCTACATTATCAAAGTTTCTAACGTGTGAAATGTGATTCAACTCTTTTTTAGTAGTAATTAATAATTATGTACTATATATTTTAGGAGCATGATAAGATAATGCAGCAATCAGGTTGAATTCTCCAATTATAATCATGTCAAATAGGAGGGCGCCCATAAGCCAACAACATTATAATCCCATAATATATGTAAATCTTACCTCGAAGTTATTTTCGACCCTCGACTCAAAGAAAAAATTGTCCCAACCAGCCTAAAAAAAGTAATAGAGATAGTAACAAAACAGTAGCTATAACAAAATAATATATTAATCGAAGTACAAAACAACAAATAATAATATAAATAGAAGGACCCGAAACTATTGGGGCAGCCATCTTAAAAATACTTGAAATCCCACATAAATGACAGAACTATCTATGGAACTTATCCAATCTTATTTCCAGGAAACAAAAAGAGTAAAGTATTAAATGAGTGTCATACCTGTTATTGTCACGACTCACGAGCATAAGCAAAAGAAATGCAAAGGGATTAGTCATCCCAAATTTTAGGGTACCTTACGGAAATTCCATTAATTTAAAAGCTACTTACTTAGATATATGTTAATCTATAATATTACGAATTTATCAAATTTTGATGTGTTCAGATATGTATAAATACATGTATCTCGAGATACATAAGGTCAAAATTAGGCATAATTTATTCTATATACATGTATCTGAGATACATGGACAAATCTCGCTCACCTTTCTCCCAACTCGCTTGCCCATCCCCTATGAACCTGGTATCTCAGATACATGCGAATCACACCAGATATTGAAATACATAGACAAATCTTGTTCACTTCCCTCCTATTCTCGCTCGCCTCACGGTGTATCTGACTTAAAATTTGGTATGAAATTATTAGTTAGTGATATAATATGTAATTATTTCAAACATGAGGAGAATTAGTAAATATGATAGAAATATTTGTGTAATTAGATACTTTCTCCAAAAATTTAATCCCAACGTTAGTATAATTATATATAATGAATTTGAAATAAAAATACAATTAAATAGTCATTATTATTATTTTTAATAAAAACCATCAATCTTTACCCATCAATCAATTTTATATTTTCTCCGTTATTTAATTGTTACACTATTGTTGTTCTAATTATATTTTCATTGTTGACAATAAATAGGAAAAGAAAATTCAATATGAACTAATGACCTTCCTTAGTTTTGAGTCTCTCATCTAGTATTTCACAAGAATCATACGTCATTAATTGGGCAAATGTCAGTCAGGACATTGAGATATTCAGAAAACATTTCGAGATCTTCTCATCTTATTTAATCATTTTTATCAAGAAATGAATGCTCAACATGCGTAGATTGTATATACTATATATTACTAATTAATGAGAGGATTATACTGAAAAATAGTACATTACAATTCATTCTTTGTGATAGTTATTTTACTTTGTTACGAACTTTTATTTATTTGATAACATTATATATATATATATATATATATAAAATTGAGGCAATTTTAATAATTCTCACATCTTATGAATTTGTTTATGTTTATGAACAAAAAATAAAATTTAAAAATCTTAATTGCATATCCAAATAAAACCTAAACTTCATATCAAATAATTTCATATAATGATTTCAAAACATAATTTCTTATCCCACTGAACAAGAGAGACCCTTAACTAGCTGAAGTAGTGGTTTATCCGTAAATCTAAGTAAATTGTATACAAATGCTCCTGCCACAGTTCCTACGGGTGGCCCAACGATATACACCCAAAGTCCTTTATAGACTTGCTTAACTATAGCTGGGCCAATGCTCCTTGCTGGGTTCATTGATGCTCCTGAAATTGGCCTGCATTCAGTTCATTTCGAAGCTTAAAATTACAAGTTACATATTAAACAATCAAATTGAAACAAGCAAAAAAAGATTTACATTTCTTGACTATTATTTTGATCAGAGGATAATAATCCCAAATATCAAATGATGTTCTCCATTTCAAAATTAATAAGTATTACTTTTCAGTAGGTGGAGTATCAATTAAGTGAAGAGTTTGAGATACTAAGGGTGTGTTTGGTATGAAGAAAAATGTTTTCCATGGAAAATGTTTTCCTGGAAAATAAGTAGATTTTTGACTTATTTTCTCATGTTTGGTTGGTGAGTAGAAAATATTTTTCGGAAAAGATTTTGTGTTCGGTTTATGAATGAAAAAATATTTTATTTTTACAAGAGTAGAAAATAAGTTTTGAAATTGAAAATATTTTTTAAAAAACAAACTTAAATTTTTATTGGGGATGGGGGCTGGTAGGGGGGACAGCGCTCGGGGGGGGGGAGGGGGGTTGAGGGTAGGGGTGAAAAAAT
>JAJOOO010001060.1:0-58986 GCA_029582685.1 Solanum piurae | reverse complement strand
AAATAAAATTTTCTTGACATATGATTAGTAGGAAATAGTTACAGTTACCAGATATTAAATATTGGCTCCTCACTCTCCCCCCCCCCCCCCGGTTTCCTCTGGCCCCCAACCTTTTGTGTGATAGATGAAGATGGTCTTTAAAACTATAATTACTTTGCTAACGGAGTGTTGGCTTCACCAGTTCTTTACTGCTGCAGAAAATCTAAAATTAGACTGTGGAAACATTCTTTGAAAAAACTCGGCTTTTTTCTTTTGCATTCTTTTCTCTGTTGACTATCTTGATTTCGAGGAAACAGTTGCTTTTAAGAGGATGCAAGAACAGTCAAGTTAAAAACGACATACATGATATGTCCACCATGTGTAAGAATGAGATGATGTGAATTCTGAAAAAGCTAGTTCCTTGATAACTGCTTTCTCTTTTCATGGTTATGGAGAATGCTGTTGATTGCAATTCTGTTTGAATATCATTCCAGGGTCTGATGCAGAATCATGAGGAAATTGTTGAATATTTCAAAACCAGAGGAGTTTCTGCTATTTTTCTCTTCAGAAGAAATCTGTTGCGCAGAATGATTTCAATGCTAGCAAATTCCTATGATCAGAGTGCTAAGCTGGTAAATGGAACCCACAAGTCTCATGTGCATTCCCCCAAGGAGGTCAGTTTCGCGCTGTATTTCTTTCTTATGTTGATGCCAATACTTTGTCTCTATGTGTCTTGTGAGAATATAATTGTTGTTCAGGCTGAGATGCTTGCAAGTTACAAACCCACGATAAACACAACTTTGCTGATCCCCAACCTGAAGCAAGTAGACAACATGGCTATAAAAGCTGTGCAATACTTCAATAGCACTCGACATATTATATTGTTCTATGAGGACATAATAAAAAATCAAACAGTAAGAGTTATGCATATTCTACCGTGCTTACTTTATTCGTCTTGTTCATCGTGCTTACTTTTCTAGTTTGCCATTTTCCTCACAGATACTGAACGATGTTCAAGATTTCCTGAAAGTTCCTAGAAGGGACCTTCACAGTCGTCAGGTGAAGATACACAAAGGGACATTGTCTTCACAAGTTGAAAATTGGGTTGATGTTGAAAAGACACTCAAGGGAACGCCATATGAAAGCTTCCTACATTCAGATTACAAAATATAGATTTGCAGTCATCGTGTACAGATGTAGCTTGTTGTTCAACTCAATTCTTTCATTATTTACTGTTAGGAGACGCTTGATCTTAGCCAAAAGGTCGAGAAAGATATACTTGTTAGCAGAAGCTAACAGGGGAGAGAGCTTCTTGTTAAGATTTTGGTAGCAGCAGATTGTCTGAGTACCAGGTAATGAGTAGTGTCTTGATTTTAACTATAACTAGAAATTTGTTAGCAAATGCTTTGCATTTTCACAAGTTAGAAACTTGTAACTGATATGATTATAATTTTTTGTCAAGTTCGTTATCAATGTTTCTTTCTGTTTTTTCAATTAAGTGTTGTCTTGCACTTCTCTTACGTAGATAAATTGCACAGAAGGTGTAACCTTGAATGATTCTTCTGTGTCATGTTACTAGCAAAAGGTAAAGTACTTGAGCACTCTTCGTGTTTAACCCCAAAAACAAAAGGTATAGTTGAATTTGTATGCGAGATTCTATGGATAAGAAATAACGTCTTGATTCTAAGCAGAGAAACTATTAATACCTGAAAGATAAGTTAGATAATGAATCGAATGTGATAAGTAAATTAAAGATTAAGATAGTTTGTGTTGACCCAATTTCGGTTATATCGGTGTTCGGCTCCGGGCAAGCCGAGCTGAGGCGATAAGCTGATGAGAGAAATAACATAATGGAAAGGGAAAGAAAATGATAAAGTACTACTATCTCCGTCCACTTTTTATTGTCATGGTTTCCTTTTTTAGAGTTAAATAATTTTGACTAACATTTTATGATGTATATTTTTCATCATATTGATAAGCAAAAAATTGCAATTTATAGTACTTTTCGTATAGCTTTTGAATATCTAATTTTTTTTGTTTAATATATCGAATTAATGTAATCTAATTTAACTTTGAAAATTAGTCAAATTGACTTTCGAAAAGCGCAACATGACAATTAAAAATGGTCATTTACTAAGTGATGGTTATAATTGACTATGATTATAATTCTCATAAATCATGATAAACATCATAATTAACGACATTAAAGAGCAAAGAGTAATGTATGAGTATAAATTCACTTGGGGGACGGTTTCGTAACGGCTAATGTGTGCAATACTTTAATCTTGATCTATTTCCATGGCAATATGACTCGGTCACATATCTCGTCATCCTATATCCTGCGTGATTCTAATCACTATCTACATGTCATGATTCGATTGAACCATGTACCTTGATTATTATTATTTTACCTTATACTATATATTTACGCTAACAAATAATTAAACCTAAAGAACTATAAATTTAAGTGAGGATACATATATCACTTAGCTTGTTCATGATTTAACAATATCAACATACTCAATATAAATTTGAAAACAGTAATATATATGTAGATCTTACATCTATCTTATCAAACTATAATTTACGAGACAACAAATCTAGTATTCATTAGTTTATAAAGAGGGGTGGGTGGGTGGTGAAGTCATCATAATGGACTAGGAAAAGCAGTAGGACAGTGACCAAATGTTTAAGCATTCATTGAATTCATATATAGGATGTTAGTATCTAGCGTTCGATTCTACCAACCCTTTTTATTTTACGTAAAATGGATGGAGAAGACCAATAAAAAGAGTTGTTTGTTTGGCCAAAAAACTTTCTAGCAAACTATTTTAAAATAAATAATTTTATAAAAATTGACCAAACAAGAATCCATTATTTTATGTTGGACGTGGTAACTAGTGTGAAAAGATGAACAAAATTTTCAAATTCATTTGCCTATTCATTTACTAATAAATCTAATCAAGAAAGATTCCATCCCAACTTGCCCAATTGGCCTACCACATGATCCCTTTACCCTACAAAATTACAAGGAGTAATCATATTTTGTTGGCATATTATTTTATTAATATGGTTTATAATGTTAGTATTACTATTATATTACTTTTATACCAACTAGACTAGAAAGAAAAACTTAAAATAAAAGTCATCCAAAAATAAAAGCACATGTTGGCCATGTTACAAAGAAAATGTGTGGAACCTCGTTTTGAGTTGACCGCCGCCTTCACCTTCACCTACTTGTTTTATTGCTCTCATTTTTGTTTTTGTTTTTTATATAAAAAAAAGTAAGGATAAAAATAATTATAATTCTTGATGTGAAGGTTATTAACTCATTTAATTTGGAAGCGCTTTGAGAAAAAAATATTATACGAGATTTGAAAAAAAAGGAAAATTATGTGGATAAGCAAATATATATTAAATATTAGTTAACATAGTTACAGTTTGTATTAATTATAATTTGCAACCTACTTTTAACTATAATTACACGGCTCTGTTTTTTAGTTTTATATAATTCGCATGTTTGTATAATTTGAATAATATAATTTCTATAATTTTTGTATAATATAATTTGTATAACTATATAATATAATTTGTATGACTATATAAGTTCAAATATTTTTATTTGTATAAATTCGTTATTTTAAGTTCATACAAAAATAGTTGAATTATACAAACATACCTGCGAATTGTACAAACTCACCCGCAAATTATACAAATGATGCAGTTAGATCTCGTAAATATGCAAACTATAGTTATAAAACATAATTAAAATTATTATAGTGGCTATTTACGAAATTTTCCCAAAAAACAATCATGTTGAAAAAAGACTCCAACTGTTATGTTTTATTTGTTTGATACATATATTATATAATTATAAAAAAATTATAATGCAAAAATTATTTATATGGTGATTAATACCATTAATTAAATGCTAGTTATGTGATGATTTTTTTATTTTGTTTTATCAATGAAACACAATATTATCTTGCATTTTTATTTTTTTTAAAATGTAATTGAGGCGAATTGGAGGAGGCACAAATATCAAGGATGTGTATCCAACCCTTGGGGCATTAACTTGGGCATAATTGTATAAACTTTTGGGTGTTTATTTAGGTCGGTAACTTAAAAGAACTCTTCCAAATTAAAATTAAAATTAACATTACTGAAAGAATTCGTTTTACATACTTAAATACTCAAATATCAGCTCATTATAAGTTCTCAAATGAAAATAAATAAAAAAGTTGAAGATTTTTAGAATCGATTTGAATTGATTTTTAGCTTTTGACTTATAAATCATAAGTTAGAAATTTTAATTTATGATGATTGATTTATTTTTATCATTTTAGCTTAAAAGCGAACACTTATAAACACTTTTTATATTTATCCTAACACTTTAAAAATACTTAAAATATGCCAAATCAAACTAGCTCTTACCTCTTAGTATTATTAGTCATGATTTCATAAGGGATAAATTATCTAATAGAGCACCTTATATAGTAAACTTTTTTTTCTTTCTTTTTTTCTCCCACCTCCAAAGCTCTCACATTTTCTCTCCCTTAGTGATTCAAACTCACAATCTTAAGATAAGATTGAAAGTGAAGGTCTGAAGGGTGCGTAGCATATGAACAACTTCATCTTGTCTCTGCCTATATAGTGATCATCAAATATTGTTGTACTTTGAATTTTAAAGCAGATCTTCCAAAAAATTATCCTAAAGTTTTTTCTCACCTTTTCTCTTTCATCTAGTTCCCCTCCCTACCTCGAGACTCTCTCCACCTAAATCCTTCCTTGTCGACAACATAAAAAGATACAGTTGGTTAGAATGATTTCAATATACTGACATCATTTTATAATTTGGACTCAACATCAAAAATGTTAGAATTGTATCTTGTGACTTACAAAGTAATAACAAGATTATAGATTTGTTGTATTTGAAATGTTTTTGAATTGTATCTAGGAATTTAGTGATTTTGGAAATCGAAGTGTGTAGTTGAATTGTATTTGAGATGTTTCTGAGTTATATCTAAAAATATAAGTTATATCTAGGTTGTATCCATATAAAATGTTTATGATTCGTCTCTAGCATCAAGATCTGAATTAATGGTGATGGATACAGTGATTTTTATTGATGATACAAGTGTATCTCATAATATATAGGCATGCATACATGTATCAAAAGTCCATTTCGACTTATGATACATAACATGACGCGTATACTCAACAAATTTTAAAATATATTGATACACTGATATAAAGTGTATTATTATATTATTAATATAGAGCGAATTTTAGAAAGTTATATCAATGACAGTTTGACACAGCAAATTTTAGAAAGTTGTAACATTGCCACGACATAAATTTTAGAACTATTGATATATTTGATAATTAGCCAAATTATTGCTATGTTTGGTAAAAAGGCCACTATTTGTGAAATTTTCTCATTTCATGACCCTCCGTTTTTGCTATAGGTATTTGAACATGTGATTTCATTTCGTGATTTGAAATCAACGTTTAGATATGTGATTTTATCTCATAATTTTAAATCATGCGATGAAATTCCAAATTCTCCAAAAGCTTAATTTGAAAATTTTATATCATGATGTCACATTTTTTAAATATAAAAATTGACCTACAAATTTATATTTTATAAAAACAATCTCCACCATTTATATCTACATAATTTTTTGCGACAATATCGAATGAATGGCGAAATATTTACGGAATATGAATATGATTACATAGCTACTAATGATATTGACTAACAAATAACTCAATAAATATAGTGCACTACATCTCATTCAATTTGTACCTTTTTTTAAAAAACTTAAATTTGATCAATAAATATTGTATACCTTTTAGAATAATTTGTAACAGTGCATTTTTTAAAAAAAAAAAGGGGCCATTGCCCTCTTATTAAATAATAATTTGTGGCAGTACATTATCCTTTTGTTATGAATTTTTGTTTATATGATAAGATTGTATAGAGAATTGAGGCAATTTTGATAATTTTCACAGCTTATGAGATTTATTTTTGTGAACAAAAAATTCCAACTAAAAATTCAAACTGCATGTCCAAACAAAACTTCAACCTTATCTCATGTGATTTCATATCATGATTTCATCTCACATGACCAAACTAATCCTACACTTGCAAAGTCAAGCTACAAATAAGAGTTTTCACCTCCAACGTATCAAACATCTAAGGGGTCATTTGGTAGAGTGTATAAAAATAATGCTTAATATAGAGTGTACTAGTAATGATTGCATTGATAATGCTTGTATTAGTAATGTTTGCATTAATTATACATAGACTGTTTCTTATGCATTGTTTGGTTGTTGTATTAAAAATAACATGCATTGCATATAAATTTTTTAATTACAAAGATACTTTTTTCAATTATGGTGGAAAAGACATAAAAAAAGATTTTGAGGGAAAATGGAATTAATCTTTGACCATGCTAGTGCATAAGTTATACATAACATGAAAAAAGTGTATCAATAAGATATTACTAATACAAAGAGTTAACGTATGCATTATTTTTGTTGATACACTCTACCAAACAACCCCCTACATTTTTATCATCTAAATATCCAATACTACTAGAGTTGTCAATATGGGTTGGTCTACTCCATCTGGACTAATCCACACAGATTGACGGGTCAGGTTGGGCAACCCATTTTTTTGTGGGCCAAAATATGATCAGTCCAACCCGCAAGTACGTGGACTACAGGCTGTGTCGGATCAACCCACTTTCTTTTAAAAGTATATATATTTCTATAATCTTTTAAATCAAATTATAATTTAAAAAATATTATCATAAATATCGACAAGATAATATTACATGGTATTAATGTTACTACTTGTTAATCAAATCAACAAATAAAATCATCTTTATAATATTTGTTAAGTTTGATTTCAAGTAAAAGTATAAATAGCTAAATAAAAATATTAACCTAATTATTTTCTAATGATCATAATAAAACACAAAAATATGACAATATTCCATAAGCTATGGCCTACATAGTGATTCCCTAATTTTTGTTGATACAGTCTACCAAACAACTCCTAAGCTCTTAATATTCAAGCCTCACAAATCAACAGATTTATTCAGGCCGGGCAAAAAAATCATTTTCTTAAATGAGTTTCAAAAATCTTAACGCAATCCTATCAAATCACGAATTAGGCTATACCGGCCCCAAAACCTAATCAACGGCTCTAATTACTACCAAAAAGAAAATATTCACTCCAACACTTGCTCGACTCCTATATTTCTCCCTTGTGAGTTCCTTTCATGCTTCGTTTTGTTTTTCTTCTTTTTATTCTAAAATTAGTTTTTGATTTGATATATCTTTTGGTTCCACTCTAGTTCAGATATTATCATAAATACCTTGTCCCAAAAAAATGTTTCTATTGTGTTATGATAGGTATTAATGATTGTTTTTCTGATTTTAGGTTTAAATTAACTTTACATTATTTTTATTTTTATTCTTTAAATTATTAGAAATTATTCTTAAAAATTTATAATATTGTATTCTCATTTAAGTGGACTTGATTATTTTGTTAAATAATGTATTTTACTTTTGCCACTTAAATTTGTTTAAAATAAATAATTCAATATTCTTAAAATGAGAAGATATTTTTATAATTTATTGTTTTCTAATGATTTTAACACCTTTATACTTGTAAATGACAATAATTAATATATGGTCAGTTAATTCCTAATATTATTGGATTATGTCAATAGTAACATATTTTCCATGTGTAGAAAAAAAGAGAAAAAATATATACAATTCAAAATTATATTAAGTGGGTAGTACAATACACCTTTATACGCAGAAGAATTCTGCATAATACACGAATTACATAATAACAGATAATATAAAACAAGAAAAAAACGAAATTCATAATTCACTAACCTGTTGAATGTTTTGGAGAACTCATTTAAGCTTGATGAATCCAAAACTCCGGTCTTCTACCACTTCCTTACTAATTCCTTTTTCACCAGAATCTGAGCAGTCTGAACCGTGGGAGTGACCTCAGTACCTGCCAACCCAATCAGAAAAATGAGTACCTGTTGGAGAGTCTCCACATCCATACGGGAAAGACTTGCTACCATAGGCGAACCCATGATTTGAAAACTCTGGGTGCACCAATATTAAGCTAAGAAATTCATACAGCTCGTACTTTGTACCAACTATACAAAGTACCATTACATGCTTTCTATGGGGACACTATTAATTATATTTAGTTTCTATTAGTTTCTCAAGATATATATACACACACATGATTTTTTCCGAAGTTAACGTGTGCACATAAGAATGTGGGTCCGCCTCTGCTTTCTACCCCGATCAATAATGCAGGTATAAATACTACATAAATAATATCATGTTTGATAGTTGGCTAAGAGGTAAGAGGCCTTACAATGACTCATTCTCACTTAGTAGAGTCATTCCTTCGTTACTAGGTTATGAATACCTACAGTTCAGAGATGCTATCAAAGTAGGAAAGTTAACCAAGTTCTCCTGTCTAGTTTAGATAAAGCACCCCTTATCACCCCACGACATCTAATTGGACACAACTTATTCTATTCTATTCCTAAAATAGCGGATTAACCAAGTTCTTTTGCCAAATTAAATAAAGCACCCTTATCGCCCCACATCATCTAATTAGGACACAACTTATTCTATTATATTTCTAAAGTAGCGGATTAACTAAGTTCTCTTGTCTAGTTAGATAAAGCACCCTCATCGCCCCACGTCATCTGATTACGACACAACTTATTCTATTCTATTTCTTAAATAGCGGATTAACTAAGTTTTTTTGCCTAATTTAAATAAAGCACCCTTATCGCCCCCACATCATCTAATTAGGACATAACTTATTTTATTCTATTCGTAAATTAGCGGATTAACCAAGTTCTCCTGTCTAGTTTAGATAAAGCACTCCTCATCGCCCCACGCCATCTGATCATTACGACACAACTTATTCTATTCTATTCCTAAAATAACGGATTAACCAAGTTCTTCTGGCTAATTTAAATAAAGCACCCTTATCGCCCCACGTCATCTAATTAGGACATAACTTATTCTATTCTATTCCTAAAATAGCGGATTAACCAAGTTCTCCTGTCTAGTTTAGATAAAGCACTCCGATCCTCATCACCCCACGTCATCTGATTACGACACAATAGCGGATTAATCAAGTTCTTTTTGCCTAGTTTAGATAAAACACCATTTATCGCCCCACATCATCAATAGACCAAGACACAAAAGTTATTGTATTCTATTCCTAAAACAGCTGATTCTATAACAATATTCTTTATTTTTCCAAAAACAGAGCACTCGTGACACATTCATGCATAAAATAAATACAATATTTGATTTATAATTTAAAAATTCTCATAACCAATACGTGTATAAATTATAAAAAAAATCTATATATTATCTTTTACAGAATAAAAAATGAAATAATTATACAGAAATAACTGAACCTTTCGTAACTAGTATCTATATAAAATAATATATAAATTTCTTGATAACTAATATACGTATTACTAATACTTACATAATTCTACCGGGTATCAAACGAACTCACTCTTACCATATCTATATGATCTATGTTTGACTTCAAAGTTAAGTTTTGGTGAGACAAAGGCCGGACCCACCCCATACACTGCTCACCTGGTCTAACTAGGATATCCTAATCAAACTCCTTATCAACGCCTACTGTAAAACCCTTGAATTTTAATCAACGGTGTATATTTCAGCATCGTTACGCACGAAGACCGACCCTAGATTCCCTCTAATATGTATCTCTCTCTATTTAGCTCATAAGCCGACTTTCTCTCTGTCTCTCCTGCCTCATTTTCTCTCTCTAAAAAAACCATACCCTCCTGATACTAAGAGAGAGAAAGAGGAAGTGTGGAAAGATGAATGGCGGCGACATGAATCAACAACAACAACAACAGCAGTTGCAGCAACAACAGCAGCAACAGTGGATGGCGATGCAGCAGTATCAACAGCAATGGATGGCGATGCAGCAGTATCCACCAGCGGCGGCAATGGTAATGCAGCAACAGATGATGTATGGTCAACAGTACATGCCCTACTATCATCAACAACAGCAGCAGATGATTCAGATTCAGCAGAACGGAAGCGAAGATAACAGGACGATCTGGATTGGCGATCTTCAGCAGTGGATGGATGAAGGTTATCTTCATACATGCTTCGCTCAAGCTGGAGAGGTTTTTCCTTTTTTTCACTCTCTTTCTCTTACATTTGTTTAGTTAGAGTTTCTTTTCCAATGAAATTAAGCCGAATTCATAAACTGGATCGGTCCCGAATAGCTTGAGATTGATATATAGTTTCTTTCTCTTGCATTTGCTTATATAGAGTTTCTTTGGAATGAAATTAGCCTGAGCGGAATTTATAAAGCGGATCCCGAAAAACTTGAGATTGAGATACAGTTTCTTTCATAGCTCTAGGGAATGAAAAGAGCATTCATAAGGTCGATGCTGATTAGATGCCGATTAGTTTGAGATTGAGGTATAGCTACTTGTGTATTTCAAGTGGACTGAAATAGGGTGGAATGAACAAAAGATTCATAAAGTTGATCCTGGCTTGTTTGAGATTGACAATTGAGATGTAGTTTCAGCCATATTTGTGTGTGTTGTGAAATGGACTCGAATAAAGAAGGATGGATAAGGTTACAAAAGTGGATTCTGACTAGTTTTAGATTGAGGTATGGTGGATTGAAAATTGAGAAAGTAAACCTCTAAAACCTGCATGATTTCCCATTTAATGTGCCATTGACCGTGAGCAAGGCATTACCAGAAACGAGATTCCATTTGATGGGAAAATAAACTACTGAGATTCAAAGAATGATTCGTTGGATTATGTGGTATTCCCGCCCTGCCAGCCTCCCTTTTGGCCATCTGTTTGAATGGAGACTCAAAAGTTGAACATGTAATTTTTATCGGTAAACTAAGAATGTCTTGCTGCTTCTACGATAATTAGGATTTGGAAGAGTTAAATACATTTTACTACCTTCAAAAATTCACACCTGATTTTAATTGGGGATGCAAATTGGTAAAAATGATAAGAAAGTGTTCACGTGGGGTTTAATAGCATAGAACTAGTTCATCGTACTCCAAGCTGCATGTGTTGATTTTTGTTTAACCTAAATGGACGTCACCCTTCCTTGCACTGTAAGGTACAAATCAGATTTGGTGTATGCTTTTGCCCATACTTGGCTTGAGCAGGCCCAAGGCCGGCTAAAGGGTGAAGCTTTAGGCCCCAAAATTTTGGGGGCCTCATTTTTATTTTTCATTAGGTGTTCGGTAATGGTATTTAGCCCCCTCAATTAATCCGAACGTGTCAGGTAAGGCCCATTAAATGGAGGAGGACTTTCTAGAAAGTTTTTTTTCTATTTCAAGGCTCGACGCACCCTGATACCTCTGGTTATGGAAAGAGGGATCTTGTCCATCCCGCCACAATCATTTATAGTGGGGTCCTACTTTTTTACTGAAGTAATAAATTTATAGGTTAGTTTTTCTTTTAAAGATATTTAATATTTCAAAGTAGAAAGGTAAAATATTTTACAAAACTAGAAGATAAATTTTAGTTTTGTGATTGATGTAATCGTTTTAACAAAAAATGGAGAAGGAAAATAAATTCCTCTAAACCGCTATCATGAATGCAAAATTTGGGGTTATTTACATTCTACAATTGCTTTTTTCTAAAATTTCATCCGTTGGCTTCAGTAGACCCATACTTGGCTTGAGCAGGCCCAAGGCCGGCTAGAGGGTGAAGCCGCTAAAGAGAAGCTTTAGGCCCCAAAATTTTGGGGGCCTCATTTTTTATTTTTCATTAGGTGTTCGGTATTAGTATTGAGACCCCTCAAATAATCTGAGGTCGTGTCAGGTAAAGCCCATTAAACGGAGAAGCACTTAATAGAATTTTTTTTTTTTGTCTATTTCAAGGCTCGACCTTGATACCTCTGTTATGGAAACAGGGGTCTTGTCCACCCGCCACAATCATTTATAGTGGGGCCATATTCTTTTTACTCAAGTAGTGAATTGATAGGTTAGTTTTTCTTTTAAAGATATTTAATATTTCAAAGTAGAAAGGTAAAATATTTTTCAAAACTAGAAGATAAATTTTAGTTTTGTGATTGATGTAATCGTTTGAACAAGAATTGTAGAAGGAGAATAACTTCCCCTAAACCCTTATCATGAATGCAAAATTTGGGGTTATATACATTCTACAATTGTTTTTTCTAAAATTTCATGCGTTGGCTTGAGTAAGCCTATACTTGGCTTGAGCAAGCCCATGGTCGGCTAGAGAGTGAAGCCGCACAAGCAAAGCTTTTGGTGCCTCATTTTTTATTTTTCATTAGGTGATTGGTATTAGTATTGAGACCCCTCTATTAATCCGAAGTCGTGTCAGGTAACGCCCATTACACGGAGAAACACTTTCTAGAAAGATTTTTTTTTCTATTTCAAGGCTCGGTTCTGATACCTCTGGTTAAGGAAAAAGGGATCTTGTCCATCCACCACAATCATTTATAGTGGGACCCTATTTTTTATTACTATTAATAAATTTGTATGTTAGTTTTTCTTTTGAAAGATATTTAATATTTCAAAGTAGAAAGGTAAAATATTTTACAAAACTAGAAGATAAATTTTAGTTTTGTGTAATTGTTTGAAAATAAATTGGAGAAGGAGAATAACTTCCCCTAAAATGTTTTCATGAATGCAAAATTTGGGGTTAATTCACATTCTACATTTACTTTTTTCTGAAGTTTCATGCGTTGCAACAAGTTAATTGAAGCATCAAAAAATTATTGATAACTTCTTGAATTAATTTCTATTACCCAAGATCAGCAGTGTGTCAGGGAAGATTAAATGGTTTATAAGAAAATTATTAACAACTTGACATCTCAAAAACTAAAAATATATATTTCAAATAAAAATACATATGATTTGTTTTTTAATAATAAGGCCTTTCATTGAAGTTTGGCTTTAGGCCACCAATCTTATTGAGCCGACCCTGAGCTGGCCTTACCATGATCTCCTGTAGACCTGTTGCTTGGATGGGGAAAACAGGGGCCCAATGAGAATTTCCAGAAGATTTGGAACACGACCCCCGATCAATTAGGGGACTGTGTATGGCTTGAATGAAAACAACAAATTTTTTGAATACATAAGTAGAAGCATACTTAGTCTTAAACACAAATATATTGCATTGCTAGCTTTTTGGTGCAATTTGTCCCTCACACATGATGTACATGCTATGCTAGATATTAGTGGGGATATACACAATCTGCAGTTATGTGTTTTTTGTAGCAGTCTTATGTATATCAGAAAAGTGAGGATCTATTATTATACTTATATATGATGGGTGAAAAGAGGGGATTGATTGGAATTTTTTTGAGTGTATAGCCACCTAAGGCTCTGTCACATCATGCAATAGAATGGGTGGTAGATATGCTAAGAGAATGAAAACCACTGTGAGAGGCAATTTCATATAGTAATTTGTTTTGATAGGTAATTTAAGAAATCTTGTATAAATAAAAAAGTTATAGTAGAAAATTCCTCCTGAAATACCCCTTTTGAACTAGGTGCAATGTCAAAACAAGCATGGATATGGTGTTTAATCAGCTAGTGTAATAGCAATGATCTGCATAAGCTCTCTTGGTTGATCACTTATCATAAAACATGCAGGTTATTTCTGTGAAGGTCATTCGAAATAAGCAGACTGGTCAATCAGAGCGTTATGGGTTTATTGAGTTCAATACCCATGAAGCTGCAGAAAAAGTCCTACAGAGCTACAATGGCACCATGATGCCAAATGCAGAGCAACCTTTCCGCCTAAATTGGTCAGCCTTTAGCACTGGTGAAAAGCGTGCAGATGTTGGTGCTGCTGCTGGTTCTGGGTCTGATTTATCAATTTTTGTAGGAGATTTGGCCTCTGATGTCACTGATACAATGTTGCGTGACACATTCTCCAGTAGATATCCATCTGTAAAAGGTGCAAAAGTAGTAATAGATTCGAACACGGGTCGTTCAAAAGGCTATGGCTTTGTTAGGTTTGATGACGAAAGTGAGAGGTCTCGAGCCATGACTGAAATGAATGGCATATATTGTTCTAGCAGGGCTATGCGTATTGGTGTTGCTACTCCAAAGAAACCATCAGCAATGCAACAATATTCTTCACAAGGTACAAGATATTGTATGCTGTTTTGCTGCAAGTCATTTACTATACTGAGTATACTACATACCTAATGTGATCCCACAAGTGGGGCTTACACATACCTTACCCCTACCTCGTATAAGGTAGAGAGGTTGTTTCTGATATATACTGTACCGAATATAGTGAATCAAATTACCATAATATCTTGTTGTTCATAGTCCCTCATTCTTTATTGAATGAGCTATTTTCCACAGGGTCATTCTAATCATTTTCTCTACTATGTGGACATTACTATATATCTTTCACTTATTATCCATATATTGCAGTTTTACTGTCTTACTTTTCCATTAACTCTGGAAGTTAGTCAACTTGATCACTGATCAATGTAATAGCATATTTAATTTGAAGGAGGCATTATGTCTTTTACCTGGCTGAACAGTTTTGACTATCTTCTGGTAGTTTAACTATGCTAGATACTTCTTACCTATGTGCCTACATTTGTTTTTGTTGTCAAAATATTTGGATCTTATTCTTCTATTTTCTTCTTGAGGTGTTGAACTGCTGACACTCTTTTTCAGCTGTAATATTAGCAGGTGGACATGCATCAAATGGTGCTGCAATCCAGGCTTCCCAGACTGATAGTGATTTATCAAACACAACAGTGGGTGCTTCTCTCTCTTGTGGAAATTGGTCCTAGTTACTCAATTAGCTTTCAAACTTCTGATTTACTGTGTAGGTTTTTGTGGGTGGACTTGACTCTGATGTTACTGATGAAGAACTCAGGCAGTCATTTAGCCAGTTTGGCAATGTAGTTTCTGTGAAAATTCCAGCTGGAAAAGGATGTGGTTTTGTACAATTTTCAGAAAGGTAATGTGCGATATTGCTAAACATGAATAACTGATATTTAGAAATTTAGTACAATGTATTGGTATATAAGGCAATGAGAAGTGACTGTCACGACTCAGGAATAGTGGGGACAGATTGAAGTCTTGAAGTTCCCTTATTTGGTCTGATTTGATAGAACCTACGAAACTATCAATGAATGAAAATTGTTGGAGCTTTTAGGCTGGTACTAGTTTAGTATTTTCTTAGTGTTTGGTTTGGCTTCATTTGTGATACTTGAGAATCTGCAACACCTCTCTACCTCCTCGAGGTAGGGGTAAGGTCTTTGTACACTCTACTCTCTCCCAACCCCGCTTATGGGACTACACTGGGTTTATTGTTGTTACTTGCTGCAACCACAGTTATCAGGGTAACATACTGATCATAACATATGAAACAAGATATTTTCCTGTTAGCTAGCAACTGTATTTCTGAGAAAGAAAGAGAGGTTCACAGATTGATGAAGAATATATCTTGGTTACTAAATTTGAATTGTTTCAAAATGGAAAAATTCTGTGTACTGATTTTTTCCGTGCTTGAACAAAAGGAAAACATAATTTCTAAATCCAGAAGAACTCTTCCTCTGGGCTATGAAATGGCCTTCTAGTAAAATATGTCATTTATAACCAACTTGAAATCACCCGAAGAGGTAATCAACTAATCATATTATCAGAACCTAGCCAACAGTTGAAAATGAACTTGCTGCTTGAACTCACTGATAAACTAAAGTGATGTATATAGTCAATTTTTGTTGTTACTACTGTTTCTGTGGAGGCAGGGGATGGTCAGTTGAACACCCTTCGCCAGAAAATTATACTGTGTATATAGGTCAAATATTACTTTGTATACGAACACCCTTGAGGTATTTTCTGTCGTTGTCACTGGATGGACGTAGTGTTGATGTTGCGTAACCTACTTGCATGTTATGTTCCATAGGAGTGCAGCAGAGGATGCAATAGAAAAATTGAATGGAACAGTTATTGGAACTCAGACAGTTCGTCTTTCCTGGGGTCGAAATCCAGCAAACAAGCAGGTATGTACCAAACCAAATGTTATTTTTTTATAAAGTAAGCTGTCCATTGATAAATCAATTTTTTAATGGTGTAACCAAATGAATTTAGAATTTATTTGGTGTCTTACCTTTCCTTATTGACTACATTGGATGCTTTCTTTTACATAATCTCACTGGTTCTGGAGGATGTGCTGTAAAATAACGACCGACTTGTAAGATTATAGAAGGCTAGTTTTTACACTTCTGTGATCTTTGTTTTGTAAGTATTACTGGACTACTCCTGGAGTATTCCTCTGTTGATAATACAAGTTACCTTCTCAAAAAAAATAAAAAATAACGACCGACTCATATTAGTATTACTCTTGGATTTCCCCATTATGATGTAATTGAAACATTCAGAGCTCAAGAGTGACATGGTTTATGCACTTTTTTAGTAGTTGACCTATATTTTTCGATTTCAGATCTAGTTTATACCTGGAAATGATTTTCCTTGGATCCCAGGGAAGTGATTTTCCACTTGTCTTTGGAAAAAAATTCTTTAGACTAGGTATTTTGTGCAACAAAACAAGAGAGGGAAAATGTTTGGGGTCGATTTTCAAGGGCACAAGGAGGAGTCACTAGAGTTACTTATGCAAATAGATAGTTGCAAGCAGGCTAGAAAGATGGAGAATGACTCCATTATCAAGAGGCCTAGATACAAGGGGAAAAGGGAGCTCTAAAGGCTCACATATTTTGACATCAATTTCAAGAGTGATGGAAAAAGGGAGAGGGAAAAAGAGGACAAGTTTTTACAATGGAAGTAAAACTTGTGTCCTGGAAATTGGAATGTAAGGAGCCTAAATAGTGGGGAGAAAAGAAAATTTATGAAGACCTTAATTCTCAACTGGAATGCAGATATAGTTTGTTTACAAGAATCTAAGCTAGAGGGGGAGGTTAAAGATATGATAAAAGAATTATGGGGTGTAAGATGGGTCAAGTATGCCTGTCTTCAAGCTAGTGGCACTAGAGGGGACATTCTGATCATGTCCATCATGGAGAAGGGTAAGTTCTGGAAACTGGCTCATACACTCTTACCTGCAAATTTGATGGTCTGTTTATAATTGTCATATTACAGGAGTATATGCTCCAAATTGCAAACTAGAAAGAGAACATGTATGGGAGGAAATAGGATGGTGGGAGTCTTTTGTTTTCACTAGGAAGCCTGATTACATCCTGGGATGTAAATTAAAGGCCTTAAAAGGCAAATTGAAGGAAGGAAAAAGGAGTGGAGCAGCACAAACTTAGGCAATCTGGGAATACAAAAAGTCCAAATACTGAGCCAGTTAGCCACTGTAGATGCTGTAATGGATAACATGACTTTAACAGAAGCCGAGGCACCCTTGGAGGCATCTCTTCTAATGGATTATGAAGAACACCTAAAAAATGAAGAGATAGTATGGAGATAAAGATCAAGGGCACTTCGGCTGAAAGAGGGGGACAAAAATACCAAATATTTTATAAAGTGACTAATGCACACAAAAGAAGCAACAATATTGACCAATTGATGATTCAAGAGGAAATTTTAATGGATCCACTGATATAAGAGGGGAAATTACTGGTTTCTATCAGAAGTTATATTTAAAAAACAGAGGTTGCAGACCTTCAAGTAACTCGATCAATTGTCCAGTGATCATTGAAGATAAAAGAGAAGCTCTACAAGGGGAGTTTGAGGAACAAGAAGTGTTTTCATGCTTGAAGATGTGTGCAATGAACAAAGCTCTTGGTCTAGATGGCTTCACAATTGGGTTCTATATCAAATGTTGGGATGTAGTAAAAAAGGATATCATGGAAACCTTCAAGTACTTCCACTCTGATGGTGTTTTTGAAAAGTGTTTCGATGCCACATACATTGCTTTGATTCTGAAGAAGAATGGAGCCAAGGAACTTAGAGACTCAAAGGTGTTGACAGAATGATTGAAAAGAGTTGTTGATAAGCTAGTAGATGTTCAATAGAAAAAAACAGACAAATAGTGGATGCTATCCTAATTGCATATCAGGCGGTAGATTCCAGAATTACTCTAGGGATGGTAGGAATTTTGTGCAAATTGAATATTGAGAAGGCATATTATATTACCCATGTAAATTGGGATTTTTGCTGAAAATGCTCTCATCTATGGGCTTTGGAAGGAGGTGGATTCATTGGGTAAGATACTGCATCTCCATGGTAAGATTTTCAGTTCTTATCAATAAATTACTGAAAGGTTTCTTCCCTGCAAACAGGGGTTTGAGGCGGGGGGGGGGGTGTCCTCTGTCCCCTTTTCTCTTTATCATAGTCATGGATGGTCTAAGTAACGTGATAAAGGTGGCTAAAAATAAGGACTGTCTCAGTCTCTCAGAGGTTTTGAGGTAGCCACAAACCAAACCTAAGTCAAAATGCCAACATGGAAGTCACACACCTCCGGTGTGCGGATGATACCTTAATCTTCTGTGATGTGAGGAAGGGCAATTATTGATCCTAAGATCAATTCTAGTACTTTTGGAAGGAATTTCTAGACGGTATCAGCCGGAAGAAAGGCAGTTGTTCCCAATCAATGAAGTCCCTAATATGTTGGAGTTGTTTGGAATTTTCGGAGGGGATGTAGGCTCCCTGCCTACTATATACCTGGGATGCCTTTAGGTGCCAAGTCAAAGGTCATGAGCATCTGGAACTCTGTGATTGAAAAGTGTGAGAAGAAGTTAAACTAGATGGAAATCTGAGTACATCTCTTTAGGAGGCAGAATCATTCTCATTAATTCTGTTTTGGATGCTCTTCCAACCTACATGATGTTTATCTTCCCCATTCCTGATGGAGTGATACAAAGATTAAACAAGATTAGGACAGATTTTCTTTGGAAAGGGATTAAGGAAAATGACTCACTGTTCAGTACTTGGTCAAATGGAAAAAGGTTCTTGGGTAAAGAAGGGTCTAGGAATATGAAATCTGAAGATGCAAGGCAAGACACTTAAATTGAAGTGGTTATGGAGATACTCACAAGTGCCTCAAGCATACTGGGGCAAAGTAATTAAAGCTAAATATGGAGAGGAGAACAAATAGATGACAGAGGAGGTATCTACATTCTATGGTTTGCCTTTTTATTTTGACAAGGTCATTCTATGGTGTAAGGGCCCGTTTGGCTTAGCTTAAGACAATAGCTTTTTAAAAGTACCGTTTCCTGATATGTAAGCTTTGACAGTACATCAACATATGAGCTTAGCTGACAGTTGGACACACAAGGATGGAACATCCAGTTTAGAAGAAATCTCAATGACTGGGAAATTGAAACTGTAACAAGTTTTTCAGCATATCAACATATGAGCTTAGTTGACAATTGGACACAACAAGGATAGAACATCCAGTTTAGAAGAAGTTTCAAATTTCAATGACTGGAAAACTGAAACTGTGATATAATTTTTCAGAGATAGCAAAGGTATGTTTAAGGTGAACTCAACATACAAGTTTTTGAACCAAGGTGGACGGCAAACACCACAATGGCCATGGAAACAAATATGGAAAACAAAAATCGAAAATCCCCTTCAAGGTGGCATGTTTCACTTGGCTGTTGGCAAGGGACGCAATCCTGACACGAGAATATCTCAAGAAGAGGAGGTTCTCTATGTGCTCTAGATGATATTTGTGTGGAGAAGAGGCTGAGACAATCAACCATCTATTTTTACAGTTTAGGATAACAAACCAACTTTGGAGGATTTTTATTAGCCTCAATGGTCTTGTCAGCCATCTGTTTTTACCGTGCAGGAGGATTTTTATCAGCCTCGGGGGTTTTGCTTAGACTATGCCTAACAAAATCACCCACCTTCTCTACTATTGGGAAGAGATAGGTGTGTGAGCTTCAGACAGACACATGGAGGATTGTCTCGGCTTGTATCTGCTGGACAAGATGGAGAGAGAGAGAACTACTAGATGTTTTGAGAGCAAAAATTGTGATCTTCAGAAGATCAAATTGAAATGTATCAGAGTTTAGACTTTTTTTCTTTCTGGTACAAACAGATGTACCTAGAGGCTAGAGGCTATGTTGCTTGGAATCTTCAAATATGTTAATGGTGCGTGTCGGATTCTTCAAAAATAGTGTATTTTTGGAGAATCTGACATGAATGCGATGCGACATCGAAAGTGAAGAGTCTGCGGAACTTAGCCTAGAGGAGATACTGAATCAATTATAGAGATCCTAGGCTCTTGTTAGATTTTAGATTCAGATACTGGTTTTAGTCTATACATACAAATGTTGCTTTCTCAAAAAAAAAAAGAAGAGAAAATAGTAAAACATTTTCTTAACATCAATCACACCCTATACCACTAGACTGAGAACCTCCACACATGTTGTGCCTCTTCATACATTTAACTTCTCCATCTTTATTTTTAATTTCCTTCTTCTACTGCTCTAGGTTATCCTTCTTTTTCTTAGAATGAAAAATACAATTTCAATATTATGAAATACAAAGCCTTTAGTTTACCACAGTTGACTTGATTATATATAGTCTCACTCAAATTCTGCTAGAAAAAAATTATTTTCTCCTTCCTGATTTATGTGATACACTTCGATTGGGCACAAAATTTAAGAAAGAAAGACTTTTGAAACTTGTGGTCCAGAATAAACTATACATATTTGTGTAGCTATAGATAATCTAATTGAGAGTAAAATAAGAAGGTTTTGTCGTACTTAGAAAAGGTTGGTTCTGAAGTAGGTGTCAAGCTGAGAAGAAAATTATATTATTTCTAAATATAAAAAGTATGATTGTTTTTGGTACAGTCAAAAGTTGAGTGCATCACATAAATTACAATAGAGAGAGTACTAACCAATTAAACACAAGAAAGTATTTTGCGGAACCGCTCAATGCACTAACCAAATACTGTGAAATAAGTAAGAAAACAATTCCGGAAATCATTTGCTGTAGAAAACTTTCTTCTTTCCAACCAAACAGACACCCAGTGAAGCTTATAAAATATTTGCTATATATACAACTTATACTTGCTCTGTTTTTGCAGTTTAGAACCGACTCTGGTAGTCAATGGAATGGGGGTTATTATGGAAGGCAGAATTATGGTGGTTATGGGTATGGTGCATCGCAAAGTCAAGATTCCATATATGGTGCTGGAGCAGCTCATGGGGCATCCTCCAATGGCTATGGGAATCATGAGCAATCAGTTAGCTGAACTATAGTTGATTGTGCCATTTAGTTAGAGTTTGGATAAAAAATATTTTTTCTCTTTGAAGTGATTTAAATTGGTTTACAGGTTAATACTGGTTGATGAGGATTTGTGACAGGATTTCTGTTATGCTTTGATGGTTGCTAAACTTATTTGTCTCATGTTTCCATTTCCTTCTCTATTGTTGTCTCTGCTCAGCATTTTATCTTAGGTGGACTTTGTATAGTCATCAGGGTATATGATCAAGCAAGGAGTAATGGAACAGTGTGCTGAGTTTGTGTGCAAACACAAATATGAACAGTGGTATGTACTGCGGCAGGTTGATCCATTAGGATTGACATAGAAGATCATAGTTTTCCACATGGAATTTGGTTGGTTATAGTTGTCTTTGTTTGGTGAGAACCAACTTTAGTGGAAATTTTACAACTTCAGTTGGAAAGGAAAGAAAACAGAATAGAGATTGAATATTCTGCTTTAAGAGATTCTACTATTATTACTTGTGGTAAATAAGTCTGGGCTAATATGACAACAGCAAGTTTACAGTACGCATGATTCCTTTAGTAATTTTGCTAAGGTAAGAGAATTGCATCCAAAAGTCAAGAACCAGTTTTCCCTTTACTCCTTTTAGCCAACAAACAAAGCATCTAAGAAAGCAAGAGATGTCTTCATTTTATCTCTGGTGAGCTTCTTGGCCTTTGTACAATCTGAATATTCGCTGGTGTATATAGGGCCCACTAACAATGGTTGAAAGAAGCTGATAGGATAGTGGCAATTGCCAGGCTAACCTCAAGTTAAATTTGCTCAGTTTTCTGGTTGTGAGTTGTGACCATTGATTCCTCAGCATTGTTCCTATTATTTTGTAGTCTTTTGAGGATCCTTCAAACAAACCTCTAGTACTCTGGAGGTTGTTCTTGCTCCAATTGATTTTATTTTTGAAACATCAAATAATTTTATCAATTTTGTATTGTGAAATATACTATACAATTGTTATGTTACCACCGGAACAAGGAGCATAGACGGAAGGTACTGTTTGTTTGAACAGCAGGTCCAACTTGCACTTTCGCCATTCTCAGAAATTGGTCCATTTTGAATCAACAGGTCTTGCCGTGTTCTGATCATTGTTTTGACTGAGGTCCCTTCTGGAATGTTGAGACCCTTGAGACGAATTGAACCGAGTTTCTCTATTCACCAGATCAACTTCGTGATCGTTGGGATCATGCAAGAGCGGGTTGTTGTTGACATTGGTCTCCCCATAATTTCTGGTGAGCCATTTAATCAGTTGATTCTCCAGCTTCACAAATGCAAAATATTTAGCAATGAACAATCAGAATCATTATAATATCACAATTTGTCCTTAGCCCCACGATGACGTCAAACTGTTTACCACAAACTAGGTATAGTTGAATTTGTAACGTAATTTAAAGAATATATGGATTGAATTGACTGAAATAATGATCGAATGAATCAAAGTAAATAAATATAAATAAGAATATGAGTAAACAAAGTCTGATCCCGGAGGAATATTTGATGAAGATAATTTTGGAGTAGCTTTTGCTTTGAAGAATAGCAAAAAAAAATTTGATAGAAAAAATAAACAAGAATCTGTTATAAAAATAAAGACAAAATACTAAAATCATATTAAGAGAGCAAAGGAAAATAGAAAGTAGAAATAAGAGTAGTAACTATTTTTGGGTATCTTTTCATTATCGTTTCAATACCCTTCAATAGGCAATATGACTTGGAGTAGTCATATTGCTATAGTAGCAAGGTGATGTTATCACAGAACATCCACAACTACTTATTGCTATAGTAGCAAGGTGATGTTAACACTTGACATCTACAAATAAATTATTTACAACACTCCCCCTTGGATGTCCATGTAAGCGCACAAATTTAGTAAAAGTTCAAGTATGCGTATTCGTTCATAATTCTTTCTTTGGATGTTTGATTGACAATGTGCCTCGTTAAAACCTTACTAGAAAAAATTCAACGGAAAAAATCCTAATAAAGAAAAAAGAACATATGGATTGAATTGACTGAAATAATGATCGAATGAATCAAAGTAAATAAATAAAAATATGAGTAAATAAAGTCTGACCCCGGAGGAATCTTTGATGAAGATAATTTTGGAGTAGCTTTTGCTTTGAAGAATAGCAAAAAATTGATAGAAAAAATAAACAAGAATCTGTTATAAAATAAAGTCAAAATACTAAAATCATATGAAGAGAGCAAAGAAAAATAGAAAGTAGAAATAAGAGTACTAACTATTTTTGGGTGTATCTTTTCATTATCATTTCAATACCCTTTTATAGGCAATATGACTAGGAGTAGTCATATTGCTATAGTAGCATGGTGATGTTATCACTACAAATACATATTGCTATAGTAGCAAGGTGATGTTATCACTTGACATCCACAAATAAATTATTTACAACACTCTTCCTTGGATGTCCATGTAAGCGCAGAAACTTAGTAAAAGTTCAAGTATATATATTCTTTCGTAATTTTTTCTTTGGATGTTCATGTCTTCATTTACAATGTGCCTAGTTAAAACCTTACTAGGAAAAATTCTAGTGAAGGAAAAAGAGCACATATCTTGTAATTTGTAATTCACATTGGTAGCTGCCTCATTAAAAACCTTACCAGAAAAATCCGGTGAGAAAAAACCTCGGCTAAGGAAAAAAGAGCGCAACACGTATTATACTCCTGATTAAAACATCACTTATCAACTCGAAGATGATGCATTTCAATCTTATATCTCGGCTTCTCAAAGGTTGAAGTTGATAATGCCTGGGTGAGTACGAAGTGTTAAACATCGGCTACATCATTCTTTTGAAGATAATGAATAAGAAGGAAAACTTTGATGAAAATATATTTTGTTCAGTCTTCTTTGATGTATTCTCCTCTTTGTTGAGCTATACATGCATCAATGCCTCATATAATGTTGTTGAAATATCTCTTTTCAAAGAAATGTCATATATTTTCTGGATGTGTTGAGTTATTGATATTCATCAAATACATTCTTGGCAATCACTTGGTTCGTGATCTTGTCGCCGTAGACAAATTGCTTGTTTGACTTGTTAGTGGCAACAACCAAGTATTGGCGGACACTTTCAATAAAATTGTCTATCTTGTGGAATGATTTGATATGACAGTATTTCCACATAAAAAGGAATAACTTTCTTGAGATCAAACTTCATATAAACCAAATAATTTCTTGTAATTTCATAATCAATAAACCTTGACATGATTTATTAGAATAAATAATATGTATCAATATTTGATTCACTCTAATATCTCCATTTAATAAAAGTGATGTTATATTTTGCATGCATATTAATAAATTTTTATCATACTATGAATAATAATAGCAGGATACATAAGTGCACCAATCGCACTATGACATGGTATTTTTGTAATCATTTTAATGAGATCAAAATTGATCTTTATGTTAAGCGATCTCACAACTATTGGAGTACTATTAATGGAATCACATTAAAACCTTTTAAATCCTTCATGATTTTTCATATAATACTTACTGTCTAGCTAGACATGATAATCATTCATCATGCGTATTCAAGTTTTTCATATATTGTCAAACTGGTAGAAACCTCATTGCATCCACCTTAGGAGAATACATCTCCATTAAACTTACCAGTTTTTTTAAAAAAAATACATCTCCACACTATAATGTCAAGACTTTTGTGAATTTTTTATATATTTCAATGCACAAGCCGTATTTTATATTTTACGATTTTACTGATCGCACAATAATTCATTTGTAGCCCACTGACATTATATCTTGGTATATGGATAAAATAAGTCCAAAACATCACTTTTTCAAGTGAAATAAAATATACTTGAATTATATTTTCTTTGGCCAATCATTTATCTGTCAACTCTCGACAGATTTAATGTCAAGATCCTCATCACCATTTATAATTTTGAGCGCTATATTATATTAAAAATATCGTCAACGTTTTATTTGATATCGATTCTGATACGACGCAATTTGTCGAGCTCTCTTTATTTTATCATTTTCAGGTACCTGAACCTTTGCCAAGGTGTTATTAAGTGTTATGTCATAGTAGTCTTTCTAAAGCACCTGCCTCATTATTATGAACATCTTGATCATTTGCTCTTTTTCTTCTTCAAGAAGTTTTATCTTTCTAATCGATTAATCTATCACGCTTCAGGTGTGTCATAAATTATGTTCTTTAAAGACTTTTCATTAGAGAATTTATAACTGAATTATAACATAGAGTCAGCGAATGTGTCGGACAATTGACTTAAATTATCTCTTCAATGAGGATCATACCAATGATAGTTCATTATATATAACTTATTTTCCAGTTGCTTATCTTCCCCTAATGTTAGAGAATCTAACATTCACCCAACCTTATTTGGAGAGTCATCTTTGTGCATTGCGTAATAGTGGAACAATGAAATAATATACCACACATTTAAATTTCTAGATGAGAATGATTTGATTCCTGATCCTGAACCAATTGTGATAGGGGAACCTTGTTGACTTGATACGTATAAGTGTTGCTACACTTACAATAACACATCTCATACCAATTTTTTTTTGGGAGTTTTGTTCTCATAACCAATGGTTTAGTTATAATTAGAGACATATAATTTCTGCTTAAACCACTTAGATATAAACCAACATCATCAATATAATTTTATAATTTGAAATGTGCTCTTGATTTAACAATTCGAGCAAACAATCTTTTGCAAAAATCAAATTGCAAGTTGATAATAAAGCACATGTGACCATAATATAGATGCATCTATAATAGTAAATGGTCCACATGGCGGGTGAACGGATCCATATTCACCTTTTTATACATTTCAAAATTTTAGGAGATACAATCTCAACCTTTGCTAGTGCAATGATAATTTTATCATGAGAACAAACAACACAGGAGAATTCTTGAAGAATTTATATTTCTTCAATATATATATATATAAACCACATGAATTCTCATTTATTTTCATATCATATTTGAACCGATATTTATTTATTTAACTTCTAATTTATTTTGCATGTGATTCCATCATCATGCCCATATTTAGTTACCACAAACAACATGAAAATATGGGTAATCTTTCAAGTAAATATTTATAACTCACTTTGATTATATGAAGATCTTAAATCTTTCCATATTTTATATTTACATTATAATATTTTTTTGCTATTTCATTGAAACTTAAAAAGTTTTTTTTGAGACTTACTACAATTTCAATATCATGAACAATTTTATTTCTTTGGGTAGTAGCACATTAGTTCACCAAAGCTCACAATTAACACTGGATACTACCACATATTTTATAACATTATTTGTGTGGTTAACATCTCTTTCAAGTAGAAATTTATATCGTTATTGTCATGGTCAAAATCATTACAAGCAAAACTTGTTTCTTGATTTACTTTTGTCATTAGTATCTCCTCCCTTTTTATTTAATATCTGACAAAATAATTTTGACGTACATAGATATATTAACTAATGACAAATTTTTGTGGCCAAGAATTATTTTCTTCTTTTGCCCTTTCGGTAGTTCATAATAAAACGTATCACAATATTTGTGATGTACTAAAAATACTTGACTAGTGACCATTTATACAAAAATAAAATTTCTTTATTTCTCTCTTCTCCCATAGGGGCGTGTTGTGGTATTTATTAAATCATACATGAGTATGTCCTTATTTATAGTTTTCATCATCTCTTGCACATTCACTTTCAAGAATGGTCCAGTTTTCATGATACGTATCACAAGTCACATTCTCTTCAAGGAATTGACTATAATCATATATACATGCTTCATAATTATTCTTTTCATTAGAAGTTCATTGCCATGCTTTGAAATTTATAATATTTATATGACATATCTCGACATCACCTTTGAAAGGTCAAGTGCACCTTCACGTTATATTTCTTTATTTTGATGGAGGATTTATAAAATAAAAATAGTTTGCACGGTATTCACGTGCCCAATACTTTTCATACCAAATTTGATGACAAAAATTATCTTCACTCTTTGAAGGACCATTTTGAGAACTCAAAATGTTCTTTCTTTTATAAGTAACACAATGATGACTATATGTTTTGTCCTTTGATACACTCATATTTATTTATACAATCACAATAGTGATTTTGTAATCTTTCAAATTTTTCATGTACTGCTACTACATTCATTTTAGAGAATGGAGAAAAATTATGTGTTTGCTCATTCAAATTTATCGCGTGCCCAATAATTTTTCATCAAGAGCGCATTAGTTTGCTCATTCATCATTATATCAATAATATATTGCATTGGAATTTGAACCAAATACTTTTTCTATAAGAAGGCTTGTTGGCCATATTTAGTGGGACTTGAAACCAAAATCTTATCATCATGGTGCATCGCTACTTTAAACGACGTCTTGCCCTTTTGGTGCGATGAAACTTGAATCCACCGTCTTAACCTCAATCAATGACATTATATACAATCCAAAATAAAATTCACCCTTGAGCCTTTAAAATATCGTCACTTTGTTAGTAATAGCTCAAATAAGTTTAGTCATAATAACACTTCAAAAGATCATATGTAAATTATTATCATTGCTAAACAAAACAAAGTTGATCCTCATAGGTGGCTTCGAATACTTGTTTTCAACTTAAAAGTTTTATGAATAATTCACTTATTGAAAGATCAACGATAATTAACAACGATAATCAAAGTTAATGTAAGTCAACATACGAAATTTGAATACCTTTTTTTATTTTTTATTTTGATATGAATTTCTTAAATTAACTACATATATCTCATTTAAAAGTAACTATGTATTACTAGGTGATAACCACAGCAAGGTATCAACCAAATTAAAAATTTATGTTATGCACGTTTAGTCTTCTAATGATTTCGGTGAGTTCAATTCTTCCAACAAGATTATCAATTAAGTATGTACTAATTATACTTTCAATATTTAGCTAAAAAATCCATGATACATTAACGATAATTACATTAGACACATCAAATTTAGACTATCAAGTATTAGTAGACTTATACAATAAAATAGAATATACTCTATACTATTTATGTTTGGGCTAATACACTGTCGGATATGCTCGTAGATGAAGAGACACGTGTTGATAACGTGTTATAAAATAAAGACAGAATACCAAAATCATATGAAGAAATCAAAGGAAAATAGAAAATAGAAATAAGAGTAGTAACTATTTTTGGGTGTATCTTTTCATTATCATTTCAATGCCTTTTTATAGGTAATATGACATGGAGTAGTCATATTGATAGATTTAAACAATATTTTGGTACAAGATTTGTGTACATTTGATTGTTGCAATGAATGAATTTCACGAACGAAATGACTTGCTCCAGATCCTTCTTTGTATCACTAGGAAACAAAGATAGTGCCTCACAAACTAAATACCCCTTTTGTTGGATGCCTTTTTCTTAGAAGCAGATGTCACATTTTTGTAACATCGCAAAATTTTTTAAGATAGATTTGAGCCATTCTTTATTTGTGAATAAGATTTTACCGAGTGATTCTAAATTTTCTTAGATGTTATGGTCACTAAAATTCTCTAGCATAAAGTTGAGATGAAAACTTTCCTTCCAATTGAGTTTCAGAATGATATTTTTCTTGGGTCAACCTCAAACGACCATATCTCTTAGAATATATAAAGAGTTACGTGGACTATAAGCTATCAAATTAAAGGTATTTGAATCTTCGTTCCAACGCCATCAATTTTGCAATAATCTGAGTTTTGAGTAAAAAGTTATGACCATTTTAGTAACCTGATACAGTGGAGTGACGAATTAGCCGACAGGAAAATATTAAAAAGGATCGTTTTTATCTTTTTACCTCTAAGAAAATCCTAAATGAATTTTTTAAGTAATTAAAGACCTAAAACAATCAGATTTTCATCTCTTAGTTCATCATTCTCTTCTCTCTCAAACCCTAAGGAAAATCAAAGTAGAACACTCCATTCAAGATTCTTTCCATCTTTTTCAAGATTCTTCTTCAAGGTAAGTCTTTCTCCAAGAATTCCATTCTTTCCAACTCAAATTCCTCCATACAATTTTGAATCACTAATGAAAATCATAATTCTTGGCCATAGAGATTTCAAGAAACTAATTCAAGAATCTCAAGAAAAGTTATCTTGATTGTTTACCTTCAAGCTAGGGTTTCAAGGCTTCTAATCAAGTTTTTCTTCAAGATTCTTGAAGAACCTTGTTCTTCCAAGTATGTAAGGCTATCATAGTGCTGTACTAGTTCATCCTCACGTCCTACATCTACTTTCAAATCAGTAAAAGAGAAATCTAGGATTCTACCCCTAGATTTGAGTATTCATGAGATGAGTTGATTTTGAGTTCTTGAGTTCCTGATTCTTTTTGAAATTCTATTCCTAATTATTGAATTGCTATATATTTTTGAGATCCTTGAGTTGATTTGTTCATGTCTATAATTCAACATGAACCCTATTTTGAGTTATAAATCTTGAGAAGCTTTTTAAAGCCAACACTTGCGTTTTAAACTTAGTTTTTGAGGAAGTAAAGATGAGTTTTGAGAAAGACTTTATTTAAAACATGATTAGTATGAAAGTCGAGTATACCATCAATGAAAATAGCAGTATGGTATCTAGATATGCCATCAATGTTTATGCAGTATGACTTTCCGAGTCATCAACGATCATATCACAATATGATTTTGATATATTTTGAGAAAGAGTTTTCAAATATGAATTGAGTAAGAGTATAAGGGAACTAAGTATTCCCAAAGGTATCAATTTTTACATTGAGAAAGAAAAACTTTGATTTCTAAATGAGTTAATGAGTTCAAAGATATTTCTGAGCAGTTACCTCTTTTAAGAGGATAGTTTGAGCAATTATCTCAAACCAGAGGAAGAGTATGTTTTTAAACATTGAGCATGCGTATGTATTATTGGGATTAGTATTGAGCACCGATATGGAGATGAGTTCAGACAACTCAAATCCTCATAAACCATGTATGTCAACATGGGTAAATGATCATACTTTTTAGATGAATCCTTAGTGCCTTTGGGCAGAGCTTAGTTAATCCACTTAGTTGAGGTGTTCTATACCCTGGCAAGGTATAGGACAGTTTTGGCAGTGTGGGCGAGACGCTGTATCATCATGTATCTCATAGTGATAGTTGTTGGTTAGAGAATCTCCCAATAGAGTTAAAGTGTATTTTTATATATCACTTATTATGTTGAGTTCAAAGATGAGAAAGTATTTTGTAAAGCTTTAAATGATTTAACTCCTTTATTTCTTTACATTCAACTTGAGTACATTGTTGTCTATTGCAGTCCTTTCTTTTAGTTATTTGTTATTCAACTATATTACATACTCGTATATTCAATGTACTGATGTCATTCTACTTACATATTTTAATGATGCAGATACATGTTCTTAGGATCCTCAACAAGAGTATGTTGAGATCACTTCATCTGCTCGTCAACTTTTGAGTGAGGTCTCCTTACTTCCGGAGGACTCCAGTTTTATGAGTTGTTAATATTAGTAGCATTTTAAGTAGTCGCGGTCTTGTCCTGACACTCGTCTATATATAGTAGAGGTTTCATCATAGATAGACAGTTTTGGAGAGTCTTTCAATTGCATATATTTTATTTAAAACTTATGTTTCATACTTAGTATATTCAGCGAAGTTTTGAGATTCAATAAACTGTTTCTAAACGTTTCTTTCATTTAGATGCTTCTGAATGATCGAGTTATTCTTCCGCTTGTAGTCAGCCAGGATGAGGGTTTGCTTGGGGACCAGTAATGGTTCTCAAGTGCCGGACACGTCCAGGGTGTAGGCTTGGGTCGTGACAATTTTAATTGAGCTTTCTGTTTTGTTTTTGTTTTTAATATCTTTTATGAAGAGCGTAAAACATATATTTAAAAAAAGAATTGTTTACGTTGGAGAAATTACTATGTAACTATTCCTTCCCCTATTTAAATTAACAGTTATCCATTTTACAGACAACAACTTTGAGTCACGTCGGGTCAGATCGGTCCACATGGGCGGCCAATGACCCAAAACTTACATCTCCCGCTTCACACACGGTGGACAAGACTCAAGCCAAAACCATATCAACTAGACACACAATTCATACGACAAATAGTTTATGCAATTTGTGAGCATCGAACTTACCTTTAAGGTTTTATAAGCCCCACATAGGAATACAATCACATGTGGAAGGAATTCACTACTTATATGAGAATTTTAGTACTCAAAATACCCCAGACTTCATTCACTACTTCACTAGTTATTTATTCGATCCCTCATCCTCTTAAAGAGGTTAAATCGAGTTCATGTTTAGTTTTATACACACAATTGCACTCAATACCAATATAGTTAGTGCAATAGCCGACTTGTGTATATACGTTTATTATTCAATTAATTGTCTTTCCTTTCTACTCGAATCTATCTATTCCTATTCAATTGCTTTCCTAGACATGCACTGCATTGACCAATCATTCATGAATATTAGTAACATGCTAAAGTAGCAGCATCGATTGAAACTTCAAGAAACAACAAAAGGTCAAATGGTATTTCATTGAAAATTCATTTTAACTTTTCAGGGTCTCACACAATGAAGAAGCAAGGAGCATTATTTCATTGACACATTGATCGCTTGACACACGTGGTATGAAATGCGTGCTACGATGTTTGCACCTTATACTGGTGTATGCAACTCATTCTTTCAATTATACAACATCGTACAGACCTTGGTCTAAACACCTCCAAGTGTTTAACCCTAGTTTCTCTCTTCACTGATCCTTAAACTCATGTTCTTAGAGAAAATCTTGTTTGGCTCACAAAACAAGTCATAATATGGTGGTAAAACTTATCTCTTCAGGTTCCTCGACGTAAGAGGCGATTGCTCGTGTGAGAGAGCTAATTTCATGACTTGTTTGACACACTTTACTTCTTACAAAATATTACATGCATATTATATTTGAATATAAATCCAATAGTATTATATAGAACAAAATATTATAACTATTAAGTTATTTTACAATACTGGAATATCATCAAATGCTACACAAACCTAAAGTCTTAACATGTTTTTCAAACAAGTCTCTAGAGACGACCATCTTAAAATGGTCAACTATCATTTCACGTGTAGGAATGTATTGTAAAGTTATTTCTCCACTTGCCACTACGTTCTCACAAAGTTATATTTGATGTCAATATTTTTGATCTTGCTGTGATACTTAGGATCTTTCGTGTCACGCCCCGAGCCTACACCCTGGACGTGACTGGCACTCGAGGACCATTGCAGGCCCCAAGCGAACCCTTGGCCTGGCACAACTCTCTGCGGAAAACTTACTCAAGTGAAATAGAATCACCCAAACAACTTAACTCATAAATAAAGTAGTTAACTCAAAATACTCAAATGAACATAAGTGTTCAACTCACAGTCTTTAAAACATTAACAAAAGAAATGAAAGAAAGACTCCTCAAATACTACTGTCTATCGATGAAGCCTCTAATACTCTGAGGGATGTCAGGACAAGACCCCATATCATCCTAGAAAAACTGAAATAGATGAAAATAAAAAAGAGATCCTCTAAAAGCAAGAAGGCTCACCAAAGCTAACTCGAACTGCTATGGTATCAACGAAGCACCTGCCTGTATCTGCATCATGAAACGATGCTGCCCAAATGACATCAATACATTGACTGTACGAGCATGTAAGGGGAAATACTCGACATAACATAAAAGATTGAACTTGGAAAGAAGGAAACATACTAACGTCAACTCTACTCAACTCAACCTCAACTCATTAATACTCAACTCATCAATGCAGTATAAAAACAACAATAAAGATGCAGTTTATATAAAGTATTTAAAACAATATATAACAACTCAATGTATTTAAAAATACAATAATAATTCATTTTGTATGTAAAGATACAAAATAACTCAATTTGGGAGATTCTCTAATCGACAACCATCACAATGAGCTATATGATGATACAACGTCTCGCCCACACTGCTTGAACTGTCCTATACCTTCCTGGAGTATAAGACATCCTCAACTAAGTGGATCCACTAAGCTATGCTTAAAAAGCAATAAGGAATCATCTAAAAAGTATGACCCTTTCTACCCACGTTGGCTACATGGTTTATGAGGATTTTGGGTTCTATGAACTCGTCCCCATATCGGTGCTCAATACTACTCCCAAAAATATACTCAGCTCATACGTTTAAAATATTTTCTCATCCTCAAGCTTTGAGATTATTACTAAAAAAGTTCTCTTAAAAGAGATTATACTCAAAAACTCCTCATGAACTCATTTGGAAATCGATGTTTCCGCTCCTTTTAAATGTAAAAACAATTACTCTTGAGAATACTTGATTCCCATATATTCATTTTGAGCCAAGTTTGTAACGCCCCGTTCCTACACTTTAGACGTGACCGCCACTCCAGAACCATTGCTGGCTCCAAGCGAACCCTTGGCCTGACTCAACTCTCAACGAAAAACTTACTCAAGTGAAATAGAATCACACAAACAAATCAAATCATAAATAAAGTAGTTAACTCAAAATACTCAAATGAAAAGTGTTCAACTCACCGTCTTTAAAACATTAACAAGATAAATGAAAGAAAGACTCCTCAAATACTACTGTCTATCTATGAAGTCTCTAATACTATGAGGGATGTCGGGATAGGACCCCCGATCATCCTAACAAAATTAAAATAGATGAAAATTAAAAAAAGAGATCCTTCAGAAGCAATGAGGCTCACCAAAGCTAACTCAAACTACTATGGTATCAACGAAACACCTATTGATGACCCTGATCTCCTGTATCTGCATCATGAAATGATGCAGGTCAAATGACATCAATACATTGAATGTACGAACATGTAAGGGACAATACTAAACATTATATAGCAGCTTGAACTTGGAAAGAAGGAAACATACTCACCTCAACTCTACTCAAATCAACCTCAACTCATGGATACTAAACTCAATGTAGTATAAAACCAACAATAAATATGCAGTTTATATAAATCATTTAAAATAATATATAACAACTCAATGTATTTTAAAATACAATAATGACTCAGTTTGTATGTAAAGATAAAAAATAACTCAATTTGGGAGATTCTCTAACCGACAACCATCACTATGAGCTATGTGATGATACATCGTCTTGCCCACGCTGCCAGAATTGTTCTATACCTTTTCAGAGTATAAGACATCCTCAACTAAGTGGATCCACTAAGCTATTCTGAAAAAGCAATAAGGAATCATATAAAAAGTATGACCCCTTCTACCCACGTTGGCTACATGGTTTATGGGGATTTTGAGTTCTATGAACTCGTCCCCATATCGGTGCTCAATACTACTCCCAAAAATATACTCAACTCATATGTTTAAAAACATTTCCTCATCCTCAAGATTTGAGATTATTACTCAAAAGGCTCTCTTAAAAGAGATTATACTCAAAAACTCCTCATGAACTCATTTTGAAATTGATGTTTCTGCTCCTTTTAAATGTAAAAACAAATACTCTTGAGAATACTTGATTCCCATATATTCATTTTAAACGCCCCATTCCTACACCTTAGACGTGACCACCACTCTAGAACCATTGCTGGCCCCAAGCGAACCCTTAGACTGACTCAACTCTCAGCGGAAAACTTACTCAAGTGAAATAGAATCACACAAACAATCAACTCATAAATAAAGTAGTTAATTCAAAATACTCAAATGAACATAAGTATTCAACTCACAGTCTTTAAAACATTAACAAGAGAAATGAAAGAAAGACTCCTCAAATACTACTGTCTATCTATAAAGCCTAAAATACTATGAGGGATGTCAGGACAAGACCCCCGATCATCCTAACAAAATTGAAATAGATGAGAATTAAAAAAAGGGCTCCTTCGGAATCAAGGAGGCTCACCAAAGCTAACTCGAACTGCTATGGTATCAACAAAGCGCCTGTTGATGGCCCTGATCTCTTGTATCTGCATCATGAAATAATGCAGGCCAAATGGCATAAATACATAGAATGTACGAACATGTAAGGGGAAATACCGAACATTATATAACAACTTGAACTTGGAAAAAAGGAAACATACTCACCTCAACTGTACTCAACTCAACCTCAGCTCATGGATACTAAACTCAATGTAGTATAAAAACAACAATAAATATGCAGTTTATATAAATCATTTAAAATAATATATAACAACTCAATGTATTTTAAAATACAATAATGACTCAGTTTGTATGGAAAGATACAAAATAACTCAATTTGGGAGATTCTCTAACCGACAACCATCACTATGAGCTATGTGATAATACATCGTCTTGTCCATGCTACCAAAATTGTCCTATACCTTCTCGGAGTATAAGAGATCCTCAACTAAGTGGATCCACTAAGCTATGCTTAAAAAGCAATATGGAATCATATAAAAAGTATGACCCGTTCTACCCACGTTGGCTGCATAGTTTATGAGGATTTTGAGTTCTATGAACTCGTCCCCATATCGGTGCTCAATAGTACTCCCAAATATATACTCAACTCATATGTTTAAAAACATTTCCTCATTCTCAAGCTTTGAGATTATTACTCAAAAGGTTCTCTTAAAAGAGATTATACTCAAAAACTCCTCATGAACTCATTTTGAAATCGATGTTTCCGCTCCTTTTAAATGTAAAAATAATTACTCTTGAGAATACTTTATTCCCATATATTCATTTTGAACCAAGTTTGTAACACCCCGTTCCTACACCTTAGATGTGACCGCCACTCCAGAACCATTGCTGGCCCCAAGTGAACCCTTGGCCTGACTCAACTCTCAGCGAAAAACTTAGTCAAGTGAAATAAAATCACACAAACAAATCAACTCATAAATAAAGTAGTTAACTCAAAATACTCAAATGAACATAAGTGTTCAACTCACGGTCTTTAAAACATTAACAAGAGAAATGAAAGAAAGACTCTTCAAATACTACTGTCTATCTATGAAGCCTCTAATAGTATGAGGGATGTCGGGACAAGACCCTCGATCATCCTAACAAAACTGAAATAGATGAAAATTAGAAAAAGGGATCCTTCGGAAGCAAGGAGGCTCACCAAAGCTAACTCAAGTTGCTATGGTATTAACGAAGCGCCTGTTGATGACCCTGATCTCCTGTATTTGCATCGTGAAATGATGCAGGTCAAATGACATCAATACATTGAATGTACGAACATGTAAGGGTAAATACCGAACATTATATAACAGCTTGAACTTGGAAAGAAGGAAACATACTCACCTCAACTCTACTTAACTCAACCTCAACTCATGGATACTAAACTCAATGTAGTATAAAAACAACAATAAAGATACAATTTATATAAAGCATTTAAAACAATATATAACAACTTAATGTATTTAAAAATACAATAATAACTCAGTTTGTATGTAAAGATACAAAATAACTCAATTTGGGAGATTCTCTAACCAACAACCATCCTATGAGCTATGTGATGATACAACGTCTCGCCCATGCTCCCAAAATTGTCCTATACCTTGCCAGAGTATAAGACATCCTCAACTAAGTGGATCTACTAAGCTATGATTAAAAAACAACAAGGAATCATCTAAAAAGTATGACCCTTTCTACCTGCGTTGGCTACATGGTTTATGAGGACCTTGAGTTGTATGGACTCGTCCCCATATCGGTGCTCAATACTACTCCCAAAAATATTTTCAGCTCATATGGTTAAAAAAATTTACTCATCCTCAAGCTTTGAGATTATTACTTAAAAGGTTCTCTTAAAATAGATTATACTAAAAAACTCCTCATGAACTCATTTGGAAATTGATGTTTCCGCTCCTTTTAAATGCAAAAACATTTACTATTGGGAATACTTAGTTCCCATATACTCATTTTAAAAATAAAACTCAACTTTCCTCATCCTCAAACTCAAGTCTTAAAACAAATTTTAAAAAAAGATTGTAAGAGACTTCTCAAAATGACTCGAAAGAACTCTCAAGAATTTCCCCTTAACTCTACCTTGAATTTTAATTATGAATTCAAGGGTTATGATTCATGTTATGAAGGATCTCTCAATTTTTAGATGTAGTTTAGAGTAGTTAGAATCATAAAGGAGTAAAATTACACCTTAAAAGAACTTAGACAGGTCAAACGATGGAAAACACGATGGGGTAGGTGAACCTGGCGCACTGAGTGATGCGGGGCGCCATCCCTCAAACTTTTGAGGGTCACTTCTGACCCTAATTCACCTAGAATCGAATGGTTTATTTCCAACCCTCTTAGATTCATTTATTCAACTTATTTACATGAAAATATACTCGAAAGCCCTCAAGAATACTTCTTATTAACAAGGTCCTCGCCTCAAGAACTCAACCAAACATCAAAATTCAAGAACGAAGAACAACACCTCAAGAATTTCATCAAGAACCTTAATATACTCAATCTCATGGATGAAGTCGATAATGTAAATCATGATTGACATGTGTGTGAACGAACCCATCACTATGGAAGCTTACATACCTTAATTTGGCGTAATTCCTCCACAAATCTCACGAATCTTGACGAACGCCTTGAACCTCTTCTCTTTTCTCCTCTTGAACTCCTCTCAAAATCCTAAGCCTATTTAGGATTGTGAAAACTGACCCAAATCAATTTAGACCCCTAAAATATTACTAAAAATGTTTTAAGCTGATGGGTTAAGGAAAAGACCAAAATACCCCTCATTAATCCAGGTAACTTTCCTTTACTGGACATACTGACTTCAAACGGGCATATCTCCCTCACCCGAACTCAAAATTTAACAAGCTCGTGGCGTTGGAAAGAGGATTCAAATACCTTTCATTTGATATCTTATGGGCCACCTAAATCATCCTGTACTGAAAGTTTTGACCATTTGAAGTTGATCCAAAACTCACAACTTAAGCATAAGTTAAAAAATTCTAAATTTGGCTCTTTCCAAATTAGTTCTTTCTAAATTTAACTCTTTCTAAGGAGAGATGTTACATTTCGTGTATGCGATAGCTGCTTGACTATAACAATATAGATACGTGGGACCCTTGGAATTCTTTACAATATTCAAATGCTTAAAAAATCTCTTTAACTTAACAACTTCTTGTACTGCATATGCACAAGCCACAAATTCAGATTCCATAGTTGAAAGAGCTGTGCAACTTTGCTTTTTGCTTTTTCATGAAATAGCACTACCATGTAGTAAGAAAACATAATCAAATGTTGATTTTCTATTATTTCGGTCACCAGCCCAATCGGCATTTGTATAACCTCATATGATTAAATCAGATCCACTATAACACAGTGTATGATCCACAATTTCCTTCAAGTATTGGAATATTCTCTTTACTTGTTTCTAATAATATCTTCCAGGATTGGATTGATACGTTTTAAACAGACTCACGACATAACAAATGTCTGAGCGAGAACACATCATAACATACATCAAACTCCCGACAACACTAGAATAAGGAACTCGAGAAATGTCTTCCTTTTCTTTTTCAGTGTTTGGACACATTTCAAGGCTTAAAGTTTCACCCCTTGTTACAAGAGTATCCATGATAACTATTCATTCAAAAATGTTCCAATATTTTCTTTATATAAGTTTTTTAGATAAACTCAAAAATTTCTTTGAACGATTCCTTTGGATCTTAACACCCAATATATAGCCCGCTTCACCCATTTCTTTCACATCAAATAATTTTGGAAGTCATGACTTGACAGTTTTTACATACTCCAAATAATTTCTAGCTAATTAAAATTTCATCTACGTAGAGAGAAAGAATTAAAAAATTTCTATTGGATTTTTCACGTAGATGCATGGTCTTCATCAATCATGGTGAAATCAAATGACATCATCTCCTTATGAAATCTCAAGTGCTAGTGACTTGAAGATTGTTTTAGGCCATAATTTGATCTTTTTAATTTACAAACTTTCTTTTCTTGGCCTTTAACAACGAAACCTGCTGGTTGTTCCATGTAGATTTCCTCATTTAATTCTCCATTGAGAAAAATAGTCTTCACATCCATTTGGTGTAATTCTAGATCTAAACGTGCAATATTAGCTAAAAGTAATCATATGGAGGTAAACTTCACAACTGGTGAAAAAGTTTCCTCATAGTCTATTCCAACTTCTTCAGTAAAACCTTTTGCCACAAATCGTGCTTTGTGTTTTTCTATTGACCCATCCGATTTACATTGAACTTTTAGAATCCATTTATTCCCAATAGCTTTAGGTTGCTTAGGAAGGTCAACTAGATCCCAAACTTTGTTAGTTTTCATGGACTCTAATTCTTCTTTCATCGCTTTTAACCATTTATCCCTTTTAGGGCTTGATAAGGCATCGGTTACAAAATTAGGTTCATCCAATTTTGTAAGAGATACCAAAAAAACATAATCCTCAATCTCATAAGATCATTTAGGTACACTTTGTACTCTTACGTATTTGAAGTCCAGATTCCTCAATAGGATTTTGGGATTCATAACTCCCACTTGGACCAAAAATCATTTCTTGATCCATTGAATTATCAAGTATGTCTAAAGAAATTATATGATCTTCTGAATTCAATATCTCGTATAGAGGCTCACCTTCATGAATTTCATCCTTTTTGGGAAAATCATTTTCTAAAAATCTGACATCTCGTGATACAATTTCAATAATACTTCCATCCTCTAATTTTTCAATGAACATATATCTTTTGGAGTGTTCTGAGTATTTTATAAGGATACATTTCTTTCCTTTCGGATATAGTTTACCAAACTCACCAAGACGATCTTTGATATATGAAGCACAACCCAAGGTCGTAGATCATTTAGGTTTATTTTATGACCCGCTCAAAGTTCATAAGGAGTCGAAGATACTAATTTAAAAGGACTTATTCAATATATAAGACACAATCAAGAATGCATCTCCCAAAAAGAGATAGATAAATTTGTCTACCCCATTATTGACCTAGTGATGTCCAATAATGTTCTATTCCTTTTTCAGCTACACCATTTTGTTGAGGTGTATAATGAGTAGTTAACTGTCTAATAATACCCTTTTCAGTACATAATTATTTAAATTATTTTGACAAATATTCACGTCCTTGATCGGTTCTTAAATCCTTTATGCTTTTATCTAATTGATTTTCAACTTCATTCATATATATTTTAAAGCACTCAAGTGGTTCAGATTTATGAGAAATCAAATAGACATAACCAAATCGCGTGAAATCATCAATAAATGTAATTAAGTATGTAGCACATGACCTTGCCCTCACATTCATTGGCCTAAAACCATTAGAATGAATTAATTGAAGTGGGAACTTAGCTCTTTTAGCCTTTCCAAATGGTTTACGTGTAATCTTTCCAGCAAGATAATTTTCACAAGTTGGCATATCAATTTTGGTGAAAGAACCTAAATGCCCTTCTTTTGCCAACCTATTCATTCGATCTTAACTTATATGACCTAATCTTGCATTCCATGTAATAACATCAATATCATTATTACTTGAATAACCTGTCAATACACAACGATCAACATAATATCCCTAAGTCAAAGGATAACAATCTAAAACAATCATAACGAAGTCTAAAACCATATAATTTTTTTTATCTAGAGCTCTTCTAACACCATTACGACTAAAAGACAAATCAAAACCAACCTCTAAAAGAACAGACACAAAAACTAAGTTTTGTCAAATCTTTGGAGCATATAGGACGTCATGCAACATCAAGGAACGACCACCATGCAATTCCACTTTGCAACTGACTATCCCTTTGACTTCTAGTTTGACATTATTTCCTACGTAGATCCACCTTGATTTAGATGAAACTCGACAAAACTCCACAAACACTTGTTGTTCTTGACTCACGTGGTCGATGGATCCTGAGTCTACAGTTTACATATGATAAGATTCAGTTAGTAAAGAAGTGTTGAAAGCATATGCAACACTTAAAGATGCATTTAAAAATGCTACATTATTTTGGCTCAGTACATTCACGAGAAAAATACCCCAGCACTTGACAATTGTAGCACTTCATTCTTCTCTTGTCTCTATTTTTGAAAAATCATTTTCCTTTCTTGGAATTTCACTTATTTTCCTTTGAGGGTCCTTCTCTACTTTCTGTGTCTTTATAATTTCTTTTCCAATTTTTCTTGCGCTTGAATCTTAAAAGATTTTGTATCCCTTGACTCTGTCACAAAGGTATTGGAAGCAACTTTAGTAGCACCAAGACACTCATCTTCAAGTTCAACATGGTGGGTAATATCATAAAAAGTTTTGAAGCTATCATTATGGGTCAAGTTAACCTTCAAATATTTCCAATTATTGCGAAGAAACTGAATTACTGCTTGAACTTATTTCTCATCTGAAAGAACATGAACAATACTCTTGAGTTGAGCTATCATGTTTGACATTACCCTAAGGTGTTATTTGATATTTTGATCATGACGCTTCTTGTAAGTGTCAAATTTGATATTCAACTGTCGGAGGCGGGTTACAGACGTATGCCCATACGTTCCTCGCAGATGTGCCCACATAGCATGGGCAGTAGGAAATTTCTCACATTCATGTATGAGGTCATCAACCATAGAACTAACTATTATTCCATGTGCAGTGGAATTGACTTTTTTTCCAAGCTTTGTAAGCTATAATATCCCTTATGTGTTGTGCAGAGTTACCCTTTTCTGGTTGATTCAAAACATGATTTATACCTTCTAGAGCATTTTTCTTTTCTACTACATATAATATTTTACGACTCCAAATGTTGAAATTGTCATTGTTGAATTTTTCAGCAATAATATTTTTTGATGCCATGTCTGTTACGAGATATAATAAGGAAAAAAATTCTAATCAATTATGCATGTGACATACACATTCAAGCAAATCAATTCTCATAAAGGTTTCATATTTAATGTAAAATCGAAAAGACACATAAGCATCCAATCATCATCTACGAACTAAATGTTTAACCAAAATTTGAAACTAATTTCTTGATGTGTACACTAATATAAATTGAAGACTTTATTAACAAGTATTTTTTAAGTCTAATAACTTAAGTTAAGGAAAAACAAACTACATAATCCATATATTGTAAAGGAAATAAGCAATAATAAATTACTAGATTTTTTTAAAGACTAGTGTAATGACCTGTTTCCGTCATTATAGAAAAGCCAAAGGGGAAAATTTTTGGGTCACAAAACTTTTTCGTACCTAGCATAGTCCATATTTGAACGAAATTGGAGTCATGTGAGTCAAGGGAAATCTGATAATTATTGGGTGATTTAACAAGGAATTTGATTTCATGAGTGGATAGCTAAGACGTTAAGGAACCCATACGACTTTACGAAATTGAATTCGGGCGAGTAGAACTCCCGAAACTGATCTTAGCGTGAATGGGTAATTTCTGAGTGTCATGGGATGAAGGTGTGTTGTGAAATGGGGGTTTGAGACTCTAATTACGACATTCTGTTTCTGCGCAAGCCGCCATGGAGAAATTTATCCCACCAGGGTGGGGCCGCCATAACGGGCCAGTCGCGAATTAAGTCGGAAATAAACCCCAAAATTGCCATTATTCTACAATTTTTGTTTTGGAGAGCTAGGAGATGACCCCAGGTGATTCTTGGCAATTTTTCACCATTCTTGAGGATAAAGGTAGGGTTTTTACTCCCCGAATCCATTTTTCAATTCGTAAAATGTAAATTCATGGGTAATTATCGATGGGGGAGGGTTTTTGATCTAGAAATTATGGTGGAAAAATCCCTAATCTGGGTATGGGGATCAAGGGTTGACCTAGTGTTGGTATTATTGATTGTGATCTGGGTAATTAGGTCTTGTTTATTGATCCTCACGTTATATTGATTGTTTGTAGACCAAGAATAAGCGGAAAGAATCTGGAAAGGGAAGAATCAAGTTTCTTAGGTGATTCAATCTTTGTTCGAGGTAGGTGATGGTTGTGATTTCATGTTGGTGTGATGTATGTTAGTAATTACTTCATTATAATGCATGTATGTATGCGAATGTTGCATTATTGATCACACTAATCGTTAATGAGGATGATTGAATAATCGTATGCCATGAATCATGACTTGATTGTGTGATTATGAGAATGTACGTTGTGATTGTGATTGTGGCTTGTTGAATGGATCAGGTGTTACGTTCCAACACACTAACTTGGATCGGGTGCCACGTTCCGACGCATCTATGGGATCGAGTGTCACGTCCGACACACTAACTTGGATCTAGTACCACGTACCGGCACACTAACAGTTTGGGTATGGGTTCCATGAGAGGACCATTGACTTGACATGACTGTATATCTTGAGATTTGTGAAATTGTACATTGTCGTAAGTGATAATGGATATTGTATATGTTCGGTGTATGCATGTTTAATATTGTTATAATGACTTATATATGTTCACCTATTGGGATAGCCGCGTGATCCTACTAGTACACTGTGGTTGTGTACTGATACTACACTTGCTCTTTGTTTGTTGAGTACAGGGCATCTTCATGCGGCTACTGATAGACCTCATCTAAAAGATCAGTGATCAATCGAATTCAAGGGTGAGCCAGTTCTTCCAGGCTGCCATGAGTTCTCTTTTTGTTTATGTCCACATCTTCAGACTTAGACTAGTTCTTTAGATTTTCTTATGTTTAATTGGATTGTGCCATTTCCGTTAGACTTATGATCCTTGTTAGAGTTTTGGTACATTGACTTTCAGGTTCTAGATGTTATTTCCGCAATCGTTTGATTAGACTTTTGAAGTTTATGGGAACTCTATTTTTTCCTTTAGCATTTAAACCTGCTTCCGTATCTTTGCCTTAGTTTTTGGTTGAGTTGTTCAGTTTGGGTTGTAGTAATGGTTCTCCCACCGAAGAGTTAGTGTGAGTGCCAATCACGACAGTCTGGGTCGTGACAACTAGAATCCTTCCACAAGTCTTCAGGGCAACAAATATACACCCTAAAAGGCTGAGTGGACCAAATATCATGATAAACTTCAGTCAATATATTACCCCAAGGTTCATGTAGAGCGTCTTTAAATAAGCTAAGGCTCTCCAATATCAAATTTCCTTATAATCAAAACCAATTTAGTCCATTTTATTTAAAAAATGTGAATAAAATCATGTGCTGAAATATTAGGGGACATCTTCAAAAACTCAAACTCTCTAAATTTCTTCTCTCTTTTTCTTTGAATGGCCCTTTGATTCGTTAACAGATTTTGTGTCGCCCTTGGGACACCAATTCGTATAATTTCACGCCCTCAGAAACATGTCCAACGACCATTTTCTCTTCTACCTTTTTTCTTTGCTCGACTTTGAGAACTCTCACTTGGAGTAATCTCGTTCGTCCATATTTGAAATGGGAACAAAAATAAAAATATGGTTAATACCATTTAATGCGACAACGTACGCCACAAATTTCTCGTAGAAGATAAGGAACTGTTTAAGGAACATAAGGACTTAACGAATTTTTTCAAGGCCAAATAAATTATTTATATAAACCATAATGTATATACTCAAATATCAACATATGATTGTTAAAAATAAATAAATATTAAAGTCCAAAACTCAATTTTTTTTGACCATATTAAAAATAATACCTTTATTTATATAATTTTCACATGTCTTTAAAATGAAAAATAGTACTCTTTTAATTTCTTTAAAGAATGGAAAACCATCACATGCTAGTACTACTGTTCAATTCCCTTAAAAAATGGATGTCATATCATTGTATTCCACTTTTTCCTTAAGGGTGACAAATAATAAAAGCACATGATAACTTACAGTACTACATAAAAAAAAATTATTTTCCCTTTTTTTTATTCTCTTCCAATGTTTTCCAACAAAATATTTAAAAAAAAAAAAAAAGAGTTCAGTATAAGGAAAAACCTTTACACATTTTTTCAAGGAAGTTTTTCTTCTTCTTATAATTAAGAAGTGAACTAAAAAAAACTATATTCACTTAGGCAAACATTTGTATATGTTATTTCACGAAAGGAATTAATGAGAAAATACAGATTTCTTTTATAAAAAGAAACAAAATCACGTTTATAAAAAATATTCCTTCCCACTATAGAAAACAAAACTTCATCCTTCTTTAATAAAGAAAAGTAGTATACATATAATTAGTACTTCATTTAAAGACAAAATTCTTCTCCTTTAATAAAGTATAATAGTACACATAAGACAAGTACTACATTTTAGTTAAAAAAATGAACAAACAAAAACGTATAAATCAATAACAAAATCCACTTCTTCTCTCCATTAACTTATCCTTTCAAAAAAATGTACATGACCTCGCTTATTCCATTCATCTCCCCCTTTTATTCTTTTAAAAAAATAAATGTATTTCATGAATTAGTTATTTCCACATATCTGATTCAAAACAAATAATAAGGAAAAAGAAAAGGATGAACACAGTTCTGATATATTGCATAAAGGAATCGGCGAATTATTTCTTTGAATGCGAAACACAACAAATTTCAGATTTATTGATAGTTTCGAACAAAAAATAATGCGAAACAGAAACAATCTAACCATGCTCTGATACCATTGATAGATTTAAATAATATTTTGATACAAGATTTGTGTACCTTTGATTATTGCAGTCATGGTCGAATTTATGTATTAAAACTGGGTCATCGGAACCCGTGGTCATCCGACTAAACTCGATATATTATTTGTATAATTATTAAAGAATATATTAAATATAAGCTTGCGGAACCCATTCTCAAAATGGGTAGATGATTTATTGGTTTGAAGGCTTGTTTTCAACACTAAGGTCCCAAGTTCGATCCTAGCTAGCAACAATTTGTTTCAATTTGTTTTTTTATTAAATAAAAACACGTTTTTTCTAAAAAAAAGCTTAATTCTAAAAGCTTTAAAGTCAAAAGACTTCCAAAGGTTTTCTTCCCACCCACTTTTCAAGTTCCAACAATATTTTTTCTTCTCTCTTCAAATTTGTCTTTTATTTTCCACACAAACAAGCTCCAAGTCTCCAACTTCAAGTCAAGAATCCAGAAAAATCATTATTGTCAAAGTTTAAGGTAAAATTCTTTTTAGTTCATGATTCTCTATTTATTAAACAAACTAACAAAATAAAAATAATAATTAAATACATGACTTTAGATTTAGGGTTTCCATAAAAAGAAAATTCTTGCCATTACTTATAATAGGAAATCATCAAGAGCTAATGAATTGGTTATCTCAAACTTACATATTTTGTGGATGTAACTTGTAAGGAATGCGTTTTTATATTATATTATTAATTTTGAAGGGTGTGATTCCCTTATTTTTTAATGTGAAAGGGGTGTGATTCCTCTTCTTTATTATGAATATGTGATTGTGAATGCAAAAGAGGTATAAGTCTTTTTTTTAATTATGAACGTGTGATTTTCTTATTGTTAAATATGAAAGGCTGTGATTTCTCTATTTTAGTTAGATTTGTAAGGATTGTGATTCTTCTATTTTATTTGAACTTTCAAGGGTGTGATTCCCTTATTTTTTATTGTGAAAGGTATGCGATTCTCTTATTTTATTTTAAATTTACTAGTTAAATTTGTGACTAAGTTGAATAGTTATTTGAATTTGTAGGAACATTTATCCTTGAATATCTAAATGGATAAATTATTGATTAACCAACCGCATTCTAGTAGGTCCATCTGTTAGTTCACATGTAGCTCCATAAGCTTAAAGAAAACCCATCTTTGAATATGACTTCAATATTCCAGATGTATTGAAGAGACATTATATTTTAATGGGGCCTTATCAACCAAAACTTCGTGTATATCCTTATATCCTAAAACAACATTTGGGTCTAGGAATCGCCAATTTAATCCTAAGTGGTTTAATGCTCCAAATTCTGCTTGGAATATAGCATAAATGATGATGCTATATTTTGTTTGTGTTGCTATCTCTTCAAGAATGAATTCGAAAGTCATGGAAATGCGGGAAAATCATTTACACAAGAAGATTTTAGAATTTGGAACCATGGTCCGGAAAGAATTCGATTGCATGTTGGTGAGGTGAATAGTATTCATAGCAAATGTTTAAATATGATGCTTAATTTTGCGAATCAACGTCAATCAATTCACTCTTCTCTTCACAAGCAAAGTGAAAAAACAAAAAGTAATTATCGAATTCGTTTAAATGCCTCAATCGATGTGGTAAGGTTTCTCCTAAGAAATGGATTACCATTTCGTGGTCATGATGAGAGTGAAGATTCTGATTACAAAGGTATTTTTCTTGAACTTTTGATATTTCATGTGTTTAATCGTCCGGATGTGGAAAATGATATATTACAACATGCTCCAAAAAATGATATGATGATTTGTTCGATAATTCAAAAAGAGATTATGGATGCTTGACTAAAGAAATAATTAAAGCTATCATCAAAGAATTGGATGGTGATTATTTTGAAATAGTAGTTGATGAGTCAAAAGACATTTCACATAAAGAGCAAATGGTTCTAGTTTTACAATATGTTAACAAAAATGGAGAGTTGACAGAAAGCTTTTTGGGTATTGTTCATGTGAGTGATACATTTGCAAGATCATTGCAAAAATTAATTTACTCTTTATTTTTGGATATCTCATTATGCCTATCAAGACTCCGTGGACAAAGTTATGATGGAGCTAGTAATATGCAAGGAGAAAAAAATGGCCTAAAGTCTTTGATTTTGCAAGATTCTCCACCTGCATATTATATTCATTATTTTGCTCACCAATTGCAGTTGACAATTGTGGCTCTTTCTAAAAAGCATCCGGATGTGAAAAATTTCTTTTATGTTGTAAATTTTTTGTAAATGATCCTCTTTTTATTTCTTTTAAAGCAATAGTGAATCTGTCACTTCATAGAGTTTTCACACAATTAAATAGCTTAATTATTTTTAAAAATGATGTCTTCAAGAAATACATTAAACTATTTGTTTCATTAGTTTAAGTCACAATCTTTGATAGAGGAGTTCATTTTATTAAAATACCCTAAGAGAGAAGAGAAAATACATCATAAGATGACTGCAAATTAAAGGACAACAACCGACCCATAAAATACTTAAATATCGAAACAAATGGACTTAACCGACAAACCAAAATTAAATAAAATAAGATTTGATAAACTCTTCTCCAATGACTCAATGACCTAGCCTTCACATCATCTTTTAGCCGCAACAACATTCTTCACTTTTTGAATTAGAGACCTATCAATTTTGTGAGAATTTTTAGAGGAATCATAAAAAAATTGTTTGCCATTTGGGGAATAAGCAAGAATGACAACCTGATCTCCTGTTATCAATGATTGTTCACGTGATTTCTTGACCAGATTTGCCATTTCCATTTTGAAAGTTGCCTCTGTCATCATTGTTTCAGTATCTTGTCGGCGTATAGTTTTATTTTTGTCCTTAAAAAAACTTTTGAAAAAAAGCTGGTTTAACTGAATAAGCTTGAAAAACATTGAGAAGAAAGTCACGTAATTTATAGGCGATAATTAATTTTTTTACTTTGTGGTTAAGTTAAGTCTATAAATGAATTGTATATTATGTAGTTTTTGAAGAGATTTACGTTCCTTAAAATATATTTTGACTCCAATTTTGATGGTACATGAGTTGCTTTTTTTCCATTCAAGTATTTCAAGAGATTTACAATCCTTAAAATATATTTTGACTCCAATTTTGACTGTACATGAGTTACATTTTTTCCATTCAAGTGTCTCAAGAGATTTAGAGGGTGTTTGAATTGACTTAAAAGCTGGTCAAACCTACTTTTACGTCAATTTTTGACTTCTGAAAGTGTTTGAAAAATATAAAAAAATAACTTAAAATAAGTCAAAAATGACTTAAAATAAGTTAGCAAGTATTTGGCAAGGTAAAAAAATGACTTAAAATAAGTTTAAATGCCTTAAAATAAGTCAAAAACCAAAAGTAGGTCTCCCCCTACTTTTTATTTTTTTTGACATAAAAATCATTCGAGTTTAACTTTTTATTTTTTACTTATAAGCTACTTTTTAAGCCAATCCAAACGGGCTCTTACTATCCTTAAAGTACATATTGACTCAAATTTTGACGGTACATGAGTTACATAGGTGTTTCAAGAGATTTACAATCCTTAAAATATATTTTGACTTCAATTTTGATGGTACATAGTTACATTTTTTCCATTCAAGTGTTTCAAGAGATTTACGATCCTTAAAATACATTTTGTTTCTTATATATGAATGTACAAGTTTTAGTTATTAATTATAAAATTCATATTAATTGTAATCTAATTGTATAAATAGCGAAATGCTAATTGTTTGTCAAAAATTACGGAGGTTACAACTGTCACAAAATGAATGTATTCAGAATTTGATAAAATAACTAATGGAGGTTTATAACCATCCTAAAAAATCATTGTCTTAAAAAAACACAGCAAATCAATCGTAATATATGTAACTGTAGGACTTATGAAAATCACTGCTACAATTATTTGTGAGGGTTAGTAAACTATATATTTAAAATGCGGCTTCGCAGATAAACATCAAATTTATATTTAAAATATGGTTTCACTATTTTCAATTTTCTCATATTAAACCTATCAACATTGAAGTAAAGTCAAAAGGTCAAGAGTAGACCTAAAAGAGATATTTTTTTTTGGTAAATAAATGATTTGATTACCAAGTAGGAATTACAAAACAGAAAAGCAAGCTGGACATCCCCCAGACTTGCATCAAATAACTAGCTTTCAATCTTAACTATCAAATCTTTCACTATGGTTAGCAACATCATCAATCAAACTGCTTTACACTAAACAGGATATGCATTCAGGGATTGGAGCACCTGATCAAGTCTTGCCCATTTTCTTCCTCGTAGATGTACCTCTTGAACAATCTTCCTTACCAACATTCTAGGAGTTCTGATTATTTGCTTGAAGATACGTTGATTCCTCTGCTGCCACACAAAATAAACACTTGCAGCCACTACCATCATGTACACCTTAGCTCTTGCTTGTTTGCCTTTGCAGTGAGTATTTGCCCAGAACACTTCCTCATCCCATCCTCGAGCCTCTCTCTGTATATTTAACCAGTGCAAAATCTTTTGCCTCACCTAAGCTATTAACATACATAGGAAGAACAAGTGATTATGGCTTTCATCATCAACTTCACACAACACACACTGCACCACTTCTACGCACCCCCATGCAGCCAATCTATCCCTTGTGAGTAGCCTTTTTTGCAGTGATAAGTACAATATAAAATTCCACTTTGGGCATGCGACATTATTGCAGATTAGTCTTCTCCATTCAACCTTCTGATACTCTCCACTCAGAGCTTTGTACAATTTGTTGATAGAGAACCTGTCCATTTTCTTTATATACATCTCATTCCATCCAATAGTTTCAAGTTCTTGATGCATTTGTAATATTTTCCTCACCATCCAAGAAGCTTGAGGTGCTTATACATCCCATAAGGTCCCTTGTTTCCCATAGTATTGATGTACCCATTTCACCCATAATCTATCTTTCTTAACACACAAATTCCACAACAATTTGCTTATTGCAGCCTTATTCCATGTTTGTGCATCCAATATATTGAGTCATCCTATTGTCCTAGGCCTGCACACATGTTCCCATGCAATTAATGCCTTCTTAGAAGTATCCACACCCCCTGTCCATAGGAAAGTCCTGCATATTGTTTCTATACATTTAATCACTTTCTTTGGGATTATGAACACTTGGGACCAGAACACTTGGATGGAAAACAACACACTCTTAATCAGTTGAGCCCTTCCTGCATAAGATAGAAACCTGGAAGTCCAACTCTGAACTCTATGCATTATCTTATCAATTAGTGGCTGATATTGTAGGATAGATACTCTCTTAGTACTCAGGGGAACACCTAAGTACTTAAAAGGTAGTAACCCCTGTGAAAAGCCCAACTCTTATAGGATTTCTGCTTGTGTATCCCTTGGCACTCCTCCAAAATAAATAGAGCTCTTGTCAGAATATGCTACTAGCCCTGAAGCTAGAGAGAACTCATGGAAAACACCATACAACAACTTAATTGAACCAATGTCACCTCTATTAAACAGTAAAAAATCATCAGCAAAACTTAGTTGTATAATCTGCAATCTCTCACATTTTGGATGGAAATTAAAATCAAGATTGTGTTGTAGTCTCTTGAATAATCTTGACAAATACTTCATGGACAACACAAATAGATATGGGGATACTGAGTCCCCTTGTCTCAATCCCTTTTTTGCAGGGAAAGGGATACTGGGATGACCATTTATGAGTATAGAATATGAAACTGTACTAATGCACTGATAAATCCAATCCACAAACTTCCTAGGAAACTGCAAGTGTGTCATTACCTGCTTAAGATACCCCCATTCCACATAATCATAAGCTTTCTTCGTATCTACTTTAAGTATACATCTTGGAGACACATTCTTCCTTCCATATCCTTTAACTAATTCATTACTTAGAATGATGTTATCATTTATCAATCTACCAGGAACAAAGGCTGATTGATTTTTATCCACCAAGACATCCATCACACATTGCATCCTATTAGTTAGAACTTTTGATATAATTTTGTACAATAAAGTACAACAGGATATAGGTCTAAACTCTAGAAATTTTGGAAGGATGAGTAACTTTAGGTATCAAAGTGACAGTAGTACAATTAATGGCTTTACACATCATACCTGTGGAGAAGAAATGCAATACAATTTCAGTGATTTCCTCTCCTATATTTGCCCAGGTCTTTTTAGAGAATAAGGCATTAAAGCCATCACATCCAGGAGCGTTAGCATCATTTATGCCTTGTAGAGCCATTACTACTTCCTGCCTAGTCACATGTTTAATCAATTGAGCTTGTTGATTTCTATCCAGGACAGGTCCATCTCTCATCACCAATGGATTTACAGCAGGTAGTTGGGTAACACAAGATCCCAAGAGTTGCTTATAAAATCCTATGATTTCTTCCTCAATATCATTACTGCTACGTACCATTCTTCCATTAGCAGTAGTCAAGGTTAAGATCTTATTTCGGGCTATTCTATTCTTCAAACTAGCATGAAAATAGGCTGTGTTTCCATCCCCTAATTGTAGCCACTGTACTCTAGATTTCTGTTTGAGTATACTCTCTTCAATGTTTAGCCATTTCTCCAAGTTCTTCGTAACCTCCTTTTCAAGTTGTAGGATATCAATACTTTGCCCAGATTGTCTCATAGTGTTTTGCAAATCATGCAACTGTTGTCTATACATACTAATTCTTGTTTCCACTCCCTGATAATTAGCAATATTCAGATCTTTTAGAGCTATTTTCACCCTCTTAAGTTTCTGCCATACCCCATACATTGTACCAGTGTTGTGACTTTGCTGCTAAGCCATTTGCTCTGTCCTCTGAAATTCTCCATGCTGAGCCAAGTGATTTAGGAACTTAAAAGTAGCATGTCTTCTATCCTCTTCCTGTGCCAAAACAACTCTAAGAGGTGAGTGGTCCGAGCATCCAGTGTTCATTACTTACTCTTCCAATGATTGCATATCTAACAACCATCTAGCATTTACTAATGCCCAATCAATCCTGCTATATCTATGCCCATTATTCCAGGTGAACTCCCTACCATTAGCTCTTAGTATTTCCATTCCTGTGTCTTTCAAAAAAGAATCAAAGTCCTTAGTTTCAGCTTCATGGACCGTAGAACCAATCAACCTGTCCTCAGCTCTATGTATAACATTATAATCTCCCATAGACTGCCATCTACCCTGCTATCTCTGGTTAATGCTCCTCAGCTTCCCCCATAAGCTTCTTCTATCCTCAATGGTATGCAGACCATATACTACAGTAAAGGAAAACCTGCAGTCCCTTTATAAATATCTCACCTCCGAGTGAATATATTGTTCATCCACTTCCACAATTTTACAATCTATAACTTGGGGGTCCCATATAATCCAAATTCTCCATATATTACTACAACTATAGTTGTCTATTTTAGCCCACCCTGATGCAATTGTTTTAAGTACTCTGACTGCTTGATGTTGCTTCACCTTATGTTCAAGTAAAACTAGTGTACCAATCTTATGTGTTCTAATAAACAATTTCACTTCCTTCTGCTTATGAACTTTAGTAAAACCCCTAATGTTCCATGCTACTAGTTGCATAATGAATTGGCTAGGGTAGAACCCCTTCCAAGTATTCTGCTACCACCTTGTCCTCCACCACCTGCAACCACAAGTCTTGTAGCATGATCATGTAGTACATTGAACTCATTTGTAGTGCTGGTTATCCCCTTGTCAAAGTTCAATCCTCCTTTTGTTGCAGACTTTCCTCTTCCTTCCTTCCATGGTGTCTCCTTTTCAGGTTCGTTTTGGCTCACATTTTCATCATTTACCACCTCCTAAATAGTACTAGTGCTAGGATCAATAATAGTCCCTGGTATATCCCCCTGAACTACTTTACCACCATCTGCTCGAGTCTTCCATTCTATTCTTCTCTTCCTAGGTCTTGCTGCCGGCCTACCTGCTACTCCCTCCATGTTTTGGCACTTATGTCCTACAGTTAAGCATTTAGGACAATAAGTTGGAACCTACTCATAGCTTATCTCTTGTGTGAACAGTCTACCATTAGAATCCTCTACTTTTAATTATGTTGGTAGAGTTTTAGTGATGTCCATCTCGATAAGTACTCTTGCATATGAGATTCAATCCACCTGTGTGGTGCATTCATCTGCGTATATAGGTACCCCCAAACCACTTCCAATTCTACTTAACGAATTCACACCCCAACAGTTCAATGGCATATTAGGAAACTTAACTCAAATTGGAATAGTCTGCATTACCTCCTTGTTAAAGTCGAACTCTGGGGACCATGTTTTCACAATAATGGGTTCATTATTCAGCATGTATGGGTCTGCATAGAGAACCTCATCTCTATCCTTAAGTGTCGTGAACTTTACAAGGAAATATCCATCATTATGGTAATACACTTTAGTGCTTTTTAGCATAGACTAGTGGATCCACTTAGTAGTCAGGTTCTATGCCCTTGAAAAGGTATAGGACGGCCCTGGCAGCGTGAGGCAAAACGTTATATCATCACAATAGCTCTTAAGTAATGGTTGTCGTTTAGAGAAACTCCCACAACAATATTTTGTTTTCTTAGATACATAGAGTTAATTGTATTTTCATATACATTCAGAGTTTATATTGTATCTTTGCATACATTCAGAGTTACTATTGTATTTCTAATGTAACACCCCAGAAAATTGTCGAACTGAGACTCGAACCATCCTTCATTGTGAGTAGGATTTTACAGAGGAATTAAAATTTCTTAAGTGTTAAGTTCACTAGATGTAACACCTTGAGTTTCAAAAAGAATTAAATTGGAAATAGCAAAATCTGAAATCTTGCAAGTTATGCTTAAGTATGAGTTTTGGGTAGACTTCAAACGATCATAACTCCTAGCTCAGGATGAGTTATGTGTTCTACCAGTTACCGTAGGAAATACCTTTGAATTATCTTTCTAACGTCACTGAGTTTTCTCAGTTTCGAGGTCGGATGAGTGAGATATGGCCTTTTGAAGTTAGGCTATCCAGTTAAGGAAAGTTAGCCGAAAATAGTAAGGGTAGTTTGGTCTTTTCCTTACCAAATCAGATTTAATTCGTTTTTAGTAAGGTTTTAAGGGTCTAATCCTATTAGGTTCAGTTTATAATCCTAGTTACACCTAGGGTTTTAGTTGAGAGTTCAAGAAGAGAAAAGAAGAAGAGAGAAGAGGAGAAAAGAGAAAGGATCGAAGCGTTCGTCGAAATTCTTGAGAGTTGTTGAGGATTGCCGCCATGGGTTTGATACCTAAGAGGTATGTAAGCTTCCATAGTGTTGGGTTTGTTCACCCACACGCCAAACATATTATTTTCAGCAAAGTTTCATTCTCAAAAGTTGAAGGATTTTAGTTCTTGATAGGTGTTCTTGAAGTTCATTCTTAATCTTGTTTTGTTGGGATTTTGATGTTTTCTTGAGATGAAAGTGATTGTTTTGAGTGGATTAGTGAGTACTTAGGTTGGGTAATTGAATCTAAGGTAAACTTGAGAAAAGAAATCGATTAAAATCGATTTAAGGTCAGAAAATGAGAGGAAAAATTCGTTAGTTTTGCCTGGGACAATGCTGGCGTGACGCACCCCCGTTACGCCAGGAAGGCTGGGGAGATGCGCCAGCAGTGCGCCAGAAATGAGCCCTAGTAAATTGGGGCCTGGCGTACGCGCCAGGGATGCGCCCGAATCGGCGTTTTTCACAAGTTTTTCATCGTTTATCCTATTTAAGTTACTCTAAAGTGTCCTAACACTTTTCATTGATTCTAACTACTCTAAATGACTCCTAAACACCTAGAAATCATCCATGAACACGAATCATAACCTTTAATTCATAATCCAAATTTAAGGTAGAGTTAAGAGTTAAGTTTTGAGAATTCTTTCGAAGAATCTAAGAAAATTCCTTTGAGTCTTTTTGAGGAGTCTTCTAGACTTTCTAGTAACTTGTTTCAAGACTCGAGCAAGTGAGTATAAGAGTGAGGAGAATCTATTCATGAGTCTACTTTGTCATCACGAGATCCTTCATATCATGAAGCATAACTCTTGAATTCATAATTCACATTCAAGAGAGAGTTAAGGGTAGAGTTCAAGAAAGCCTTTGAGTTCAATTGAGAATCCTTTGAGATCAACTATTGATTTGAACTAAGTTTTGAGGAAGTAAGTAAGTGAATGAGAAGAGTTGTATCATGAGCTCCATAATGTTATGTAGACCTATGAGTCAAGTTGTTCATGCCCATAAATTCCTCATGAACTCCATAAGTTGAGTATCTATGAGAGGAGTAATATCTCCATGTCCTAAGTCTTAAGTATTGAGTTTCTAACCATTTGAGATTACTTTCCAAATCATGAGACTATTACATGTTACCCATGAAGTCCTTGAGTTGAATTGTTCATGCCCATAATTCCGCATGAACCCTATAAGTCGATCAGTCTTGAGACGAGGAATATCTTTGAGTCCTTGAGTTGAGTAGTTCATGCTCATAAAATCCGCATGAACCCTCTGAGTTGAGCATTCTTGAAGTGAGTAGTATTATTGAAGTATTTGAGTTCTATCTATGGTTATTGAAAACCTTGCAATGAGTCGTTCACGTCCATAATTCGGCATGAACCATATTTTAAGAAGTCTTTTACAAACGTTTTAACTTTGTTTTAAGACTTAAGTTTTCAAGTTAAGCAAAGAGTAAAGAGTTGAGTTCATTTCTCAAAAATCTTTTAGGGAACTAAGTATATCCAAAGAAGTTTATAAATGTTTTCACATTTGAGCAAGAAAAGGGAACATCGATTCCAAGAGAGCTTTTAAGCTGATTTTTGAGCAATTATCTCAAACCAAAGAAAGAAGTTGTTTTTAAAACATATGACCTAAGTATATTCTTGGGAGTTGTATTGAGCACCGATATGGGGATGCGAGTTCATATTAACTAATTCTCCATAAACCATGTAGCCATCATGGGTAGAAAAGGGTCATACTTTTAAGATGAATCCTTTTCACAATAGACTAGCGCATCGTTGATTCTAGTTGAGCTCCAGAGTTTGTTGGTGAGCCTCCTTGCTTCTGGAGGATCCCTTTTTTATTGCTTTTCAGTATTTAGTTCATTAGGATGTCGTGGGTCTTGTCCCGACATCCATCTCAGTTATTAGAGGTTTCATAGATAAACAGTCAGTTAGTTCATTTGTCTTTATCTTGTTATTGTTCAGTTTTGAGTTGCCACTTTGGCTAAGTTAAATGTTTATTTCTAAAACATTATGAGTTTAGTTTGAGACAATTGAGTTATATTGCATTTGAGTTCTTTTCTTAATGCTTAAAGTCTTCCGCTGAGTAAGTAAGCCAGGCCAAGGGTTCGCTTGGGGCGTGACAATAGCGGGGAAATAACAGTAATTATTTTTCGATTAGATCCAATTTAAATTCTGATGGCTGAAAAGTGGTGGAAAGAAAACTGTTGATAATACGAAATTTGAACAGAGAGGCGTATGTAGAGGGGGTTCCGTGGGTTCACTTGAAACCATGCTCCCCTCTCTAGATTATATATAGTAGTGTTATATTTTTTTAAAAAGTATTTAAATATAGAGGTGTGAACCCATGCGAAAAGTAGCATATAAATATGATGATGACTAGGTGTACCTCTCTAAATACAGATAGAAATTTAAATCTTGTATATCTATCTCATTTTGTTAGTAACACCCCTCCAAGTGGTTATCGATAACACTTTTGGAGTTTCAATAATTTTTTTTTGTTTTTTCCTTTAATCTTTCAAAATTTTCAAGTGTGTAATATTGAAAATTCCTAAAAAAACTTAGCACGATAAATTTTTTATATAATAAATCAAATGTGTATATTGAAATTTAAAACTAGTAGTATTATATATGTTAGACCTATAATTTTTAAAATTTAACAGTTTAGTGTTAAGAACGCAAATATCAAATCGATCAAATTTATATTTTAGATGCATCTTTTCATAATAGTGCACCCATCCTTTTGAAATTGTGGATACACCAGAACAGTGCCTTAATAAGTATATATCAAGTTCAAACATCTCGATTGAATTGCCATTGATGTTTTTGGGTGATGCTAACAAACATCTCGATTTATTTATGAATTCTCCTAAAAACAGATTTTTTTACCCCTGAATATTAGTTTTAATTTTTCAATTATATAAAATGTTCATCCATTTTTGTTCTTTTTATTACTTAGCTGAACTGTGACTTCTTCTCCGAATTTGACAATGGTGTTGTTTTATTTTTGTGATGATTATAGTGATTTGGTGACTAAAACCTTGATTTAGGAGAGGAAATGGATGGTGATATATTTTTTTAATAATAAATTAAGTTAAGTGATTTTATTGATATAAAAATTCAAGAGTGAATTTATTGATACAAAATAAACTTTAATGATTTAACTAGATAAATTATTAAAACTGAGTGACTTTTTAAGATATTAACTCTTTTAGCATATAAATATCTCTTTTAGTCAAACAAGCTTCTCTTTTCTCTCTCGGTGTATGTTAGGTGAGCTAACGTGAGCCGCGTCTGAAATGGTGAGGGGAAGGGGGAAGAATATGACCATTCTTATTGGAGACAAAGCGAAGGTCCAGGTAATTGGGCATACATGACATGGAAGGGAAAGAACAATGGCCAACTTTAGTGGTTCCAAAAGCCCAAATTTGCACACTGAAACCCCAGTCCAGACCCCTGTGATTCGGACTGGAATGATAAATTAAGAACAGCCAGGTGGGGAAATGTTCCGGTAACTCAGCGAGCTAAAACCCCAGTGGTGGAATCACCGGAAAAGCCAAAATGGGCGAATCTATTTCAATACAGTGGTGGAATCACCATCCATTTCCTCTCCTAAATCAAGGTTTTAGTCACCGAATCACTGTAACCATCACAAAAATAAAACATAACAATTGTCAAATTCGGAGAAGAAGTCACAGTTCAGCTAAGTAATAAAAAGAACAAAAATGGATGAACATTTTATATAATTGAAAAATTAAAACTAATATTCAGGGGTAAAAAAATCTGTTTTTAGGAGAATTCATAAATAAATCGAGATGTTTGTTAGCATCACCCAAAAACATCAATGGCAATTCAATCGAGATGTTTGAACTTGATATATACTTATTAAGGCACTGTTCTGGTGTATCCAC